>JAHHUM010000077.1:267596-413617 GCA_036173005.1 Crenichthys baileyi | reverse complement strand
TTGGCTCTACATAAATAAACTGGATTGAGTTGCATTTTAGTCAATAGGGACATTTGTCAGGATATAATACAGGATAGTCGTGGAAGACTACAGGACCTGTGTGAGGATGCAAAAGACTTGACTGGGTTAGTGTTTTACTTTCCAGCAGGACAACAACCCTAAATATACAATCCGAGCTTCAAAGGAATGGTTTAGATCAAAGTATATTCATGTGCTAGAATGGTCAAGTCACAGTGCAGACCCAGATCTATTTGGGAATCTGAGGCAAGACTTCAAAATTACAAAAGTATTATTAAAATGGCGGACAGAATGCACACTGCAAGAAACATGTTCTTGATCCCTGCAAAAAGATACCCTGGTTTCCAGTGCTGTTGTGAACCTTAAACATACTTTAAAATGTACAAGATAAAAGTCCACTATTCATCAGGCTGTTTCCAGCAGCAGTAAAGCAGACCAAAAAAGAAAATCCTTCAAGTTTTCCTTAGACTTCAATTATGTACCATTTTGACAAAACTGGAAAAAGTTCACGGGGTGCAAATACTTTTGCCAGGGATTGTACATCATTGTGTTATTTGGACTGGATAAGTGTGGTAGAGACAGGGTTTCCTCCGACCCCAAGATTCACGCTTTCAAACTGTACACTCTACCAGTCATCAGGAAAGACTGTCAGCCACAGACTACGGTAGCAGTGAGTGTTATCGGTCAGAACCTCCATCAGGAAGAGTTCTAAAGCAGCAAAAAGATGGTTTTCCAAGATGAATTGTTGACCAGGCAACAAAAAGGAATGACATGGACGATCACTGGAGTGTGCTAGGTCTCCTGTTATTAGCAGAATATACCAATTACTAGGAAAGGACCTTTTAAAAAGGAGAACAAAATATAGTGACAAAAAGCAGTAAAGACCAATACAAAAAATGTCCCTTGATAGTTCAGCATAAAGGCAGGGTGAAAGATCCAAACTGGGACAGTATTCTCTCCAGTAAACAGTGAGATGAAAATGTGGCAATAAACCAGGGATGGTGGCAGCAGACCCAGAGCAGGAGATGGCTGCTCTGACAGATCCTGCATCACATCTGGCAAAATAAGAAGCTGTAGATGCTAAATGAACAGCAGCTCAAATGGTCAGACACCAGAACCCCTAAAATGTGACTTTAGATCAAGGTACGGCATCTAAAGTCCCTGTCCAAAAGATTCCAGTCATTCTAACTGCTACTATGCTTAAATCCCTATGTGTACACAACAAACATATAATTTTAACATTGCAGCCATAGTTTTTCAGTATCAGACATCCCACTGGTTTCAATTCATGGCAGGGTGCCTAACATTTAGGTCCACACAGCAACATGTTCATTGTCCCTGCAGGTCAAATCCCATCAGTCATGAATAAAGACTGAGCATGTGTTTTTGTTTGGGTTTTTATGCTCTCTTATGTAGTTGTGACAGTTACAGAAACAGGTTTAACAGGAAGTGATCATCATTAGGAAACATTCCAGAACCCAGTAGTGCTTTTTCTCACTCCCTCTGTTTTACAAAACCAGTCTTTGTTTGTTTTGAGGAAAAAAAATCTGATAATAAATAATGTTGATAAATTACTTCATAGAGATTTTTAGCGGGCCAAATCCAAAAGTCCAAAACAAACCAAAAAAAAGTCAGTTAATCCAGAAATGCATTCCCACAAGCATGTTTTTCTGGGGCGATGGAGTGTTCAGGGAACATGTAGATAGGACCAGAGCACCTCCTTCCACATGTTTGCTGTGTCCCCTGCATACAGGCTACAACCAATTCTCTTCAACATTTGGCCTTGAATGAAAAATCTGCCATGAGAATTTCAATTTTCAATTCAATTCAATTCAGTTTATTTATATAGCGCTAATTCACAACACATGTCGTCTCAAGGCACTTCACAAAACTCAGGTACTTACATTCCAATTACTCAGAACATTAACAAACCTACCCACGTTTGTCTTCATTCTCTGGACCTTGTTGCTGACATGTGGCATTGAGTGTAAAAGCTAAAAAATATTTTTCCAAAACCCCTGGTTTGTCTGACCATTTTTTAAAAACCTTTGAGTTTTAATTTTAACAGAGTACTCCACACCTGAAAGAAAATTTCATTATAGTAGATCATTATCAGACAATGCTGTAAAAACCCTTTTTAAAAATCTGTTCCACTTTTAATTTCCATTATACAGAAAAAACACAGTTGGGGGGCAATAATTTTGTTTCTTCCCCTTCACAAATTGATTCTCTTGTTCATAGTGTTACTTCATCATTGCGTGGTGCATTAAGCAATGCACCCCCTTTTAAAAAAAAGGTAATTATTCATAGGAGGCAGGCTCCCTGGGTTTTAATTCAGAGCTGCGTATTTTAAAGCACAATGTTAGAAAATTGGAGCAAAAATGGCGCTCTACAAACCTAAGAATTCCTACTTAATCTGGAAAAAAATAGCCTACTGTTTGTATAAAAAGACAATTCACCAAGCTAGAACAGCTTATTTTTTATCCTTAATAGAAGGGGAAACAAGAATAATCCAAGGGGTTTTTCTTTAGTACGGTTTCCCAAACTTACACAGAGTCATAGCTCTGTTGAGCCCCCCCATTCCCCTTAGCTCTCAGCAGTCATGGGCTTTATGGGATTTTTCCCAAAAAAAATTGATTTTTATTAAGAAGAAAATCTTTGACATAATCCCGAAGATGATTACTTTAAACCTCAACAAGTGAGACAACATTGGGGAAATAAATGTAGAACCTGACCTGTTTTTTGGACTGTTTTGATCCTGTGGAGCTTCCTGGTTTTTCAGAAATATTAGCTTCATCTAAACCTTCAAATTGTATTTTCCCCCCAATCCCAACCAAATTTTTTAAGGAAGTGTTCCCCTGATTACCAGCCCCAAATTTTTAAAATTTATTAATTTTTTCTTTAGTAAATGGGGATGTACCACAAGCTTTTAAAGGGGGGCTGTAATTAAACCTTTGCCCTTTAAGAAACTTTCTGGCTTGATCGAGATGACTTAATAAATTACAGACCGATATCCAATCTTCCATTTTTATCTAAAATTTTTGAGGAAAATAGTTGCTAATTTAAATATGTGAGCATTTACACAGCAATGACCTGTTTGAAAAGTTTTAGTCAGGGTTTCAGAGCTCATCATAGCACTGAAACAGCTCTGCTGAAAGTCAAATTTAATGATATTCTTATGGCCTCAGATAATGGACTTTTGTCTGTAATGGTTCTGTTAGATCTCCAGTGCTGCATTTGATACAGTCGATCATAATATTCCTTTTGAAAAAAGGTGGAAAATGCTGTAGGGGGTCAGGGGAACAGCGCTAGGCTTTTTTAAAATCTTATTTTTCTGACAGATTCCAGTTTGTTCATGTAAATGTTAAATCATCTTTAAACTCCAGGGTTAATTGTGGAGTACCCAAAAGGGTTCAGTACTTGGGCCAATTCTCTTTACTATATATATTTCTTCCCCAATAGGTCAAATTATCAGGCAGCATAGAATAAATTTTCACTGTTACGCTGATGACACCCAGCTTTACTTATCCATAAATCCTGATGAGCCCAAAAACCCTTTAGATAGACTCACAAGCATGTCTTGAAGACATAAAAACTTGGATGACTTTAAAATTTTTTGTTTTAAATTTTCAGACAAGACAGAAGTTTTTTTGTCTTTTGGGCCGGAGTCTTTAAAAAGAAACTGCTTAGTCAATCACCTAACCTGGATGGCATTTTAAATTGACCTCCGAAAATAAAGCAAAAAAAACCCTTTTGGTGTTTTTTTTGACCAGGACATGTCCCTTTTAAATCCCATATTTAAACAGGTTTCTAGGATTTCCTTTTTTTTTCCCGGGAACCATTACCAAAAATAGAGGGGGTTATCCTTTTCCCAGGAGTTGATGCTGAAAAACTAGTCCATGCATTTGTTACTTCAAGGCTGGACTATTTTTAATTCCTTTTTACTATCAGGATGTCCACAAAAAGCATAAAAGCCTTCAGCTGATTCAAAAAAGGTTTTTCAGCAAGAGTTCTGAGAAAAATTAAAAAGAGAGACCCCTTTTCCCCTTACTTTAGCTTCCCTTCATTGGCTCCCTGTTAAATCCAAAAATAGAAATTTTAAAATTTCTCCTCCTCAAAATATAAAGCTTTTTAAGATCTAGCTCCATCATACATCAGAGAATTTATTGTTCCATACGTTCCTAACCAAAAGGGCACTTCGTTCTCAGACTGCTGGTTTACTGGGGGTTTCCTAGAGTCTCTAGAAGTAGAATGGGAGGCAGATCCTTTAGTTATCAGGCTCCTCTCCTGTGCCCAGCCCAGTTTTAGTCCGTGAGGCGGACACCCTGTCTACTTTTAAGGCTAGGCTTAAAACTTTTTTTGAAAGCTTATAGTTAGAGTGGCTTAGGTTTCCTGAGCTATCTTCCTTATTTTACCTCCGTCTTCTTCTCCCCTTTTTGGATGGAGTAAAGGGGAGTCAGGTTTAGCCAAAACCCGGGCCGTTATGGTTGGGGTGCAAACACACCCTCCTTTTCCACTACCTGTATGCCCCTCTCTCTTTTCCAATGGTTATGGTCAATCTGACAGAGAGAGATATCCCAACGTTGTGGTTTTTAGTATAACAGTGGCCATCAGTGGGCTGTAGATGGACAAACTGTCTACTTTTAAGGCTAGGTTTTTAAAATTTTTCCTTTTTGTAAAGCTTATAGTTAGAGTGGCTCAGTTTAATCCTGAACTATCTCTGTAGTTATGCTGCTATAGAGGCTGCTGGAGGACATAATGACCACTTCCCCCCTCTTCGCTACTCACACTACTCTTCAATTTTGTATTATTTGTGTTTTTTTCAGCTTTTTAACTTTGTTCTCTCTCTTTTCTCTTCCTAGAAGCTACACCCGGGCCCTGACTCTGTTTTTAACCTGTAACCCCTTTCTGGAGAGGGGAATCCCCAAGCTTCTGCTGGCAACAACTTAATGCTCACCTCTACCGATGATCCACATGGCCCGTCTTTCAGTGTTTAGCCCTTTCTCTCCCTTAGACATGGCTACTGACTGAGTTTTTACTGTAACTAACTCTATGTGCTCTCTTCAGATTAAAAATTGAAAACTGGCTCAGAGTTTATCTGTTTTTTCTTTCTAGGGGAAATGACTAAAGGAGCTACATCCATTAACATTTACCTTTTCCTTTTCCCATAGAAAGTACTCCTGAATCAGTGCTTCTTTGTTTTTTTTTGTGTCTCTGCTCTGTTCTCTCTAACCCCCCGTCGGTCGTGGCAGATGGCCCCTACACTGAGCCTGGTTCTGCTGGAGGTTTCTTCCTGTTAAAAGAGGTTTTCCTCTCCACTGTCGCTACATGCATGCTCAGTATGAGGGATTGCTGCAAAGTCATCGCCTGTGACTGTCCACTGTCTCTACATGTTCATCCGGGAGGAGTGAATGCTGCAAGTCACTGACTGGATGCAATCTGCTGGGTTTCCTTAGATAGACAAACCTTTTATCCAATTTGAATAAATAACAGAATCTGGCTCCACTGTTCAATGATTAAGATTAATTGGAATGTATGTACCTGACTTTTGTGAAGTGCCTTGAGACAACATGTGTTGTGAATTGGCGCTATATAAATAAACTGAATTGAAATTGAATTGAATTGAATTGAATCATAATCATCAGGCCAGGTGTAGCTTCTAGGAAGAGAAAAGAGATAGAACAAAGTTAAAAGCTGACATAACAGCAAATAATACAAAATTGGAGAGTAGTGTGAGAATGTAGTGAAGAGGGTGAAAGTGCTCATTAGAAGAGAATAAATACTTTAGTTTTCTTTCAATAATGCCTGTCCTCTTGACAGTCTTCCATTAAAGCTTGATTTGTAGAAAGCACAATAGTTGTCCTAAATACAGATTTTCCCACTTGAGCTGTGGATCTCTGCAGCTCCTCCAGAGTTACCATGGACCTCTTGGCTGCTTCTCTGATTAATGTTCTTCACTTGAGCAGATGAGAGTATTAGTTCTACTATCAACCTTTTTTTTAAGCTAGAACTGTAACTTGTCCAACATTTTTACAATGAAATGAACATAGTTTTTCTGTGTATTTGTGTCTATGTATCTCCAGATTATTGCCATAGCGATGGATGTTTTCACTGATGTGGACATTTTCAAAGAGATTATCAGCGCAGCACTCAGAGGAGTGGGAGTGTACATCCTTCTGGATGATTCCCGAGTCAGCAGCTTCCTCAACATGTCCCGCAGTGTGGGCATTGACATCCTCGACATCAAGGTAAAAAAAAAAACACATAAAGAAGGAAGTTAAAACATTTGGGATGTAGCTAGAGTTTTGATTATCCCAAAAGCAAATAAGGATGATGTGTTGAATCATTTTAATATAGAAATTTAGAAGGGGATACATTTTATGAGAAATAAAGACATAAATTTACATTTCCCATTTAGGTCACATGATAAAACTACTATTTTTTCAAAGTGAATATTTTTCCTCTGGGGTGCTTGCTGTCATCACACAGAAGATAAAACACAGTTTTAATTTAATACTGTATTTGCATCTGCAACACCCAATTCAGCAGTAAATTTAACATGTGGCAGTGAACGTTATGCCAAATAAACAAATACAAATTAGTACCACACACTTAACCGACCTCCAAATGAGCCTACTGTGCATGCTAGGTCACTTTCTTGGAATGAGTGAAGGACAGGTTTATACTGTAATGCATTCTAGTGCATTTGGATCTCTCCTCCTCTTTGCACATTTTAAAGGTTTTATGTGCTGACAAACTGACTTTAGGTCAGGTGAGAGGATCTCAAGTGATTTCATCTAGTCACACAAAGCACAGAAAGCTAGGAATTAAAAATTCTACATTTACAATAGAAACATACAAGCACATATTCTGTTTACCCTGTTAAGACATGCTATAAAAGGTTTCCTGACACTTACAGAGAAAGCATCTCTGCATTTTCCCTGTTGCATTACCTTTCTTCCAGCAGTTATTCAACTGGGGCTAATTTTCTCCACACCTTAAGAATTTAATTCAAATTCTAGCCTTTCTCTTTTCATTACTGCTTATCGACAGCACAGCAGCAGATTGCTGACAGGACTGTTGGTGCGGCTGGATTTTCCTGTTAAATCGCTCAGAATTATGTTTTTTTAGCAGTGCAAACAATGTGCCATCAAGAAGAGCACAATGGCAGCTTTGTGGCTGAGATGCAAAGCACTCAGACAGACGCCACATCATAACATCAGCCTCGTAGAAACGGACACGTTTCATCATGCAGAGTTTATTTGTCACTAGTAGCAATGAAAATAGCTCGGAAAAGAGTCACTGTGGATGTGCTGTGTCTAGTTTTAAGAGTAGCAATAAAAACATAGGTTATCTGATATGCTGAGAGAATTGTATACAGTATATGCACATATGATCGTTTTGTGTTTTTAATTCTTTTTATTTTAGTATGATAGTATACAATAGAGTCCAAAGCCATCTAAAACAATGGATCCCCCAATGTAATACATAAGGGGATCCATACAGGACTGTAATACAACATACAGGACTGTAATACATACAGGACTGTAATACAACATACAGGACTGTAATACAACATACAGGACTGTAATACATACAGGACTGTAATACAACATACAGGAGTGTAATACAACATACAGGACTGTAATACATACAGGACTGTAATACAACATACAGGACTGTAATACATACAGGACTGTAATACAATAAAATGAAGAGTATTCATCTTACATCAGGATAGTTGCCGGTTCTGCTTATCAGTGCGTATCAGCGCAGCTGGGTGAATGTGACTCTGTTGTAAAAGTGATTTGACTGATTTGACTAAAGTGACTAATAATTCCAGTCCATGTTTTATTACTATTTACCATTAAATGACTAAATTAGGTTGGACTCATCCTGTGGGAATCATAATGAGGAGCAGTAAATACTATGAACCCCCAGTGTTGCTCTTATTATACAAGCCACACTTATACCAAATGAGAATCTTATTAGCTGTTTTAATGCTGCATGTGTTTTTCACAGCACACGAGACCTGTTTTCTAAAAGCTTCCAATACCTAACCACAAATGGTTAGCTGCTGCAACATGACAAAAGCCATTGCGCTGGAAATGTTCCTGTTCCATTTTCCTTTCTGTGTAAATGATCTCTAACAACCTTGATGCCTGTCCATCCACTCTGGTAGATTTTATACAGGCAAAGTCACAGTCCAATTATACAGTAATTCAGGGTTTTTCCTTAGCTAGCCTGTTTACATGACACAAAAATATGTTTACACCACCATACCGGTTTTGTGCTTGTTGCAATCTCTCATCACAGTCACATATCAGCTCACAAAATATAACAACACTCCCTTATCACATAAGGGTGCCCATAAGGGTACCTGACATGATTATATTTAAGACACAGTTAACTTAATTTTCATCTAAATCCAGACCTGAACCATCAGTGATTTACGTGTTACACATCTCTTTAGCATTCCTACTTCCATTTAGGAAAACAGATGCTAACCACAGACAGAAAGAGGCAAAAGATAATGGATGGATACATGTGTCCTTAACTTTTAACCTGACTTTCTTGTTTATGTCTGTCACAGAACCTTCGTGTTAGGACGGTTCAGGGTGAACAGTACCAGTGTCGATCGGCAGTAAAGTTTCACGGAAGTTTGGAACAGAGGTTTATTCTGGTGGATTGCCAGACGGTTTTGCATGGAACATATAGGTGAGTCAATCTTGGTTGACCCTCTTAGATGTCTTTGTCATGTTACTCACTGGTCATAACCCACATGCTGGGTGACTGCTAAATACTGTACATATATTCAGATGTTGGTCCTGATTGGGCTATTAGCAATATCTTCTATTCACTTCTATTCATTATATATAATGTTCGTTTATATACTGTGTCTTTTGTTTTTTTCAAGCTACACGTGGTCATTTGAGAAGCTCAACCTGAGTATGGTCCTAGTTGTCACAGGTCAACTAGTTTCTTCCTACAATGAGGAGTTCAGAAGATTATACGGCCGTTCCATCCTTCCTGCAGCTCTGTCCAGTGGGAGTCTATTGTCTACATACCCGAAGTCCAGTCAGCTTTCTCTCAACCACCTTCACATGAATTCCAGACCAACACCTAACATGAGAGGTGTAATGAATGACAGATTTAACGATGCAGCCCTGTTAAACAGGGGTTACAGTGTGCAGGAGATGTTGCATCAGTCTCACTTCACAGACGCAGGAAACCTAGTGAGAGGTCACAGTTATGGTGGAGACCTGCATAAGTATAATTCTATGACCCGACTGAGAATGGGAACCAAGAACCTTGGAGTTCCTGTTGCTCCTGGAAGAACAGGCTCCGCACTGAGGCACTGTAGATATGTGCACCAACCAAACATGGCATCTCAGCAGCACCTCAGGCACCAGACTCGCTATGGTGCAGACCACAATCTGATACCATTCAACTCTGAAACATCACTTCACAAATGGAAGATCGACACATACTTAACAGAGCGTGATATCTCTCCTGACGCATCAGGTGATGCACAGTCCCTTATGATATCTCCACATAGTAGTCACACAGGCTTAAATGAGTATCAGTCACAGCTGATTCACTGCAGGTCGATGGACATTAGGTCTAGAATGGAGGAAATGAGGCAAAAAAGGCTAAGTCTGCAGGAGCATGCCAATCCCAGACAAAGCCAAGAATCTTTGAGGTCTTTGTACTCAACTTCAGACAGACAGCAATATATGAGACCTCTTCAAGGAAGACCAAGGGTGGCAGAAATGGACCCAGAAAACATTAGCAATCTGAAAGACAGTGAACTCTATGAGAAAGCTGACAAAACAGAGCAAATCTTTACTGATGGTAAACGTTCTGTCTCTCACAGCAATATCAAAATGGGTGCAGATCAAAAGCATAACTCTGCTCTTACAAGGACACGATCAAATTCTGAATTAGATTCAAAACTGAGCGATTCAACTCTCAAGGTCTCTAATTTGCTTTCTGATAGTCTCAGGCACTTCAGGGTCAGGGAGTCTTTGACTGAGATTCCTGAAGAAAAAGAGGCATTAAACTCTTGTGGTGATAGGTTTGAGTCAGTACTTGGAGAGAAAAAGGAAGTGAGGTCTAAAGAAGTTGGTCCTCCAAGAGAAGGAAACAAATCAATTCACAGAAATCCTGCAGAATCGTGTCCTACGGTGGAGCTTCAAAGAGGTCCTACAAAGAGGGAGCACACACAGAAGGAAGGATCAGAACTTCAGAGAAAGAACTGCATGACAACAATCACAGACAATGAAAAGAAAGTTTCCAGAAAAGAGAAGTCACTCCAACGGTCCTTACTGAAATCTCAGAACACTTTAGACTCAAACCAAGCACTCCAGACGGATCATTCTAAAGCATCTTCTTCAGGGCGACTGACAGAAATGTCCCAGTCACAAAACTCTCACAGAGGGCCATCGGGAACAGAAAAACAGACAGCAAAACAGAAATATCCTTTCTCAAAGCTGTCTCCTCAGCGATCAAGCAAAAGAAAGACAATCCCTTCAGCAGATCAGGACCAGGGCTTAAGGAGCCCTCCAGACAATGAACCAGCGCTGGCCTCTCAAATCAAGAGAGAAAGAGCTTACAGTCGCTATGAGTACTCAATTAGCACTGAAAACATCTGTGTGGATAAGCAAGAAAGTTTGGGAAGTAGCTCAGACAAAGTGAAAACCTTGTCCCTGAACAGGCAGGGCGATGCCTTTCATGTGCATCAAACACATGGGGGTGCTGACAACAAACTGGGGCGACTAATGCAGCGGATGGGAAATCTCATCAACAAAAACAAGTAGAAAGATCCAGAAGGGGTACTAGTCAGTTTGCCCCTTCACCATTTTGGACATTTACAGTTGTGGTTAATCTATCCCATGTTAATTCGTTCAGTTAAAGGTAATGATCTATATTTCTCATAGTCTAATATGAATCCAATGACTACCAGCAGGGACTACCAGCAGGGCTTCTGAACTGTCATTTTTTATTAGAGGCACCAAAATAAAAGGGAATGCAAATTCTTCAAAAAAAAAACTATTTTATGAAAAAAAAATCATGACATACTCACCCATAATAAAAAATAAATGGATACGCCTTTGTTTGAGTACATGGGTTCAAAATCCTTTGTTCACAGGTAAGAAATCGATGAAGGAAAGTATGTAATAGCTGTGAATAGGTAGAAAATAGGGATATGAACTGACAAAGTGGCAAACTGACCCTTGGTCAAAGTTGGGGCTTCTTACTCTTACTTTGTTTTGTTGTGTGCAATTTTGGATCCAGTATGCAGCCTAATGTTTACACACCAGCACTTTGCTATTTTTTCTGCTGAGGAGATTTTTTAAATATGGCTGTCAGGATGATGTCTCATAGCAGTAGCAACAGACAAGATGTTATGTTTTAGAACTCTCCAACTTGTGGAGTTTTTATTAGAAGCAGGGTGAACAGGTAAAACAGGGGTAAGCAAGGAGTAAATGATATGCTTCAAGCATCCAAAACAAATCTACGTAAATATTTACCATATACTCATGGGGAAATAAAAAGTACTTTTCCATTTTTAGCTTCATATTAGTTTTAGTAGACTGTGAGATGGTGAAATCTGTTGTGTAAAGAGAAGATTTTTCATTCATTTGAATAAAAAAAGAGTGTACTTTCTTTTTCCATGACTATCTGGTCAGCCCTATGTCTTAATTTACCTTTTAAAATCTTTTTTTTAAAAGCAAATGTTTTCGCAGTGATCCGGTTGATATCCCTGTGGACAAAGAGGGACTCTGCATCTCAGCCCTACCCACTCATGACCTAAACCTCATACTGTTTCTACTGGAACAAAAGACTCTGCCTTTATGTGGTCGCATTAAATATATACTTACCTCATGATTTTTAGATGCGTTTACTGCATTTTGTATTGTGCTTCAGATGCATATTTATTATTTTGAAAAGAATGGGCAATTTTGTATTTTTTGTATTTGTTTCCACATGACAGCTAATTCTTTTCTGAAAGTAACCAGTCTAGTTCAGACCTGAATTAGGAATGCAGCAATTCAAAAAAATAAAAATCACAAAATGTAAATTTCTAATGTTTTTGTTTTGGATCTTGTGATTTTTTTTTTTATCTTAGTCACACAACTCAGCATATATACATATTTTCTACCTTGAAGTGTATGAATTGCAGCAACTCCAACCAGGATCTGAGCAATTAAAAAAATATCTATCTTATCTATGTTCTTATAGTGCTGCAAAGACCATGAAGACATGGATTTGTAATATAAGATCCCCATGTTATAAAGTAAAAAGCTTTAGAGCAACTAGTTAATTTAAACCTTCTTAAATGTCGTTTATTTACGAAAGTTTAAATTAACTAGTGGCTCTAAAGCATTTTACTTTATGACATGGGGATCTTAGATTACAAATCCATGTCTTCATGGTCTTTTCAGCACTATAACATAGCATAGCACTGTTGCCTTGCAGCAAGAAGCTCCAGGGTTCGTTTCCCGGCTTGGGGTCTTTCTGCATGAAGTTTGCATGTTCTCCCTGTGCATGCGTGGGTTCTAACCAGGTACTCTGGCTTCCTCCCACAGTCCAAAGACATGCCTGTTAGGTTAATTGGTCTCTAAATTGCCCTTAGGTGTATGAATGAGTGTGTGCGTGGTTGTTTGTGTGTTGCCCTGCGATGGACTGGTGACCTGTCCAGGGTGTACCCTGCCTCTAGCCCATAGACTGCTGGAGATAGGCACCAGCTTCCCCGTGACCCACTATGGAATAAGCGGTAGAAAATGACTGACTGACTGACTTAAATGTCTTCTTTTTTTTAAACAACATAAAAACTACTTTAACCAAAAGCCTCTAGTGATTGTCACTTTGCAATTCAGTATACTCTTTTTAAATGTACTGTTAAATGAGACTGTATAAGAGTCAAAAACTGAATATTAATATTGAATATGTTTTTGTTTTACCAAAGGGATGTTATCCCATCCAGATTTTCACACAATGAACTCAGTTTCACTCGTCTTCTAAGGGAATGACAAGTTAATCATAGTGGTTCAGCTGCTGCAAAACAGTGACCCCTAGAGGTCAACATGCTCATTACAAAAGAAAACAGATGAGAAACAGAATTTAGACAAAGCTTTATTGTTACGCATTAAAATGAAAGTAGATTTTCACCGTCTTCATATGTAAGACAATGCCTTCCCCCTTTGTCATTATAAAGGTTTATAAGTGCAAATCAAACTGGTAAATGTTTATGATGCTAAAATGTCTGTAGACGAAACAATAACTGAATCGTACAACTCAGGATTTTGGGATTAACTTGTTTATTTTGACTCAGAAGAATCTGTAAAGCATTTTTAATAAAATATCCGATAAATTCTTTGTCTTGCTTCACTTTATGTGACAAAGGAAACTTTTTCACCTATTACTAAGATTCTGAACACAAACAGCTACAATTTTCAAATGAAATACTCAAGGCACTTGTTTCGTTCATCGTCCAGTTCTTGGGTCTCGATCTCAAACTTCTTCATAGCGATGAAGTATTGAACAAACGGTTCTCCGAGGGAGTTGCAGATGACATGATCTTCTGCCAGTGCCTCGAGAGCATTATCAAGCTTCACGGGAATGGCAAATTCTCTCTGTTGACCGGGACCTTTGTTCAGAATGTTCTCAATGTTCAGGTTTCTCCTGATACCATCCAGACCTGCAGCCACAGTAGCAGCCAGTACAATGTAAGGGTTTGCCATAGCTGAGCCTAGCTTGTTGTCGATGTGCGTCTCCCTCCCGCCATGACATTTGATATTAAAAGAACTGCTGTTGTCATTGCAGCCACAGGTGGCATACAGCATTTGTTTGGGGTCTTTGATGGTCTTGGCAATATGGCTCCGGCAGCCCAGGCCGGGTGACATCAGGCAGCTTAGGGCTGCAGAGTGGATGAGGAGCCCAGCCAGCCATTTCCTACCAATCTCAGACAGATCTGCTGCCTTTTCGCCACTCTGAAAGAGGCTGCGTTGGCCATTTGCATCCCACAGACTATGGGAGAGCACACCCGCATTATACAGACCATCATCAGTGAAAAAGCTGGCGATATAGCTGTGTTTACGAGCCATTTCTTTAATGCCAGTACGGAAGGTAAAGGCACTGTCGGCAGCTGCAATCCCAAATTCTGGCCTCAAATTGATCTCCATCTGGCCGGGCCCACTTGCAGAGGCAATACTGTCTATGTCTGCACCCATGCAGTACATGCTGTCCACCAGCTGCTGGAAGAATGGGAGGTCGTGGTTGCTAAGAAGCGTGGTGGCAGGGAACAGGAGAGTCTTTGGTCCAATTCTGTCAGGGGCTCCCAGCACGCAGCATTCATAGGTGAAGGATGAGTGCAGGGAGAATCCCAGACTTTGGAGCTGTGCGAGGAGCTGCTTGGCAATAAGGCGAGGTGAGGTGCGAAGGGGGCTTCCTGTTACAGTGCATGGATCACATATGACCCGTGCTGTCTGCTCAGCCCATGGTAGGACTCTGAATGTTGAAAGGTCAGGGATCAGAAGAACATCACTACTGAAGATAGCAGTGCTGGCGTGGTCCACTTCATTGCTCTTTGGGCTCAGGGTTAGCTCCAAATAGCTTCTTGGCATAGGGACCCCATATATTGCTTTCTCCTGTGATGAAAGTATTTAAATTAAATCCAAACAAACATTTTAGAAGTTTTAAAGGATTCTAGAACATTTTGTGTTTGCTAATATTAGTCAAAGACAGAGAAACTAAAAACCTGTAGTTTTATCTTTTGCATAAAAATGAATTCTCAGAAACCAATGCAACTAAATTGACAGTTTAATCAGGCTTTGGCTCTGTCATTACACATATTAAAAACAGATTAATTGAGTTCCTTACGTGGAAGAAGCGGACAGGCACTGTCTTGGACCGTGACACTCCATGGAGGTCGGTGGCTTCAAACCTGACAAAGTTGATGTTTTCTCTGGCGATCTGCTGCTTGATTTGCTCCATGGCTGAGAAAAACTTCAGGTTCCCGGAGAACTCAACAGCTTTGTTTTCTTTATCTGTTGAAAGAAATTTGGAATATCTTACAAATAAAGAGACATGTTAACACCAGGAATCTTATGTGACATACATAAATCTGTTGTATTTCTGAAACCTAAAGTTCCTGTATCCTCTAAACAATTTTTATGAAGATACAGTCCAAGTTCTGAAATAAACCAGCACTGGTACAGCGCTGGTCACATTTACAGTACATATATAACCTTTGAGTACCTTCACTCAGTGGGGAAAATCCGTAGTACCACAAACATTGGTTTCTGCAATGTTCATACTTTAGACAAGCCCATCATGCCAACAGGACAGCACTCGGTCTTCCCTTGTTTCAAAGGGTTGGAGCATACAGATGCCCATAGAACTTCCACTTCCACTTTAATCTTCTATGATTGTGTCTAGTGAATCACTTCTGCGCTCGTTTGGCCATATGTTTTGGGTCATTATTATTATGCAAGATCTTGAACGACACATTTTTAGTTTGTAAAGACCACCAGATATTTTCATTGTATTATTTTAAAGAGTTCATGATGCCATGTACTCAAACAACGTTTCACAGATCCTTCACCATAGTTAACATCAGGCATGAGTGACATGATTCCAAGTGTGCTGTCTGTGTTGTGCTTCTGTTTTCCTGAGAGAGCAGGTTCAGTTGGTGGGCAGAGATGAGCTGCTGCAACTGCGCACCTGCAATGAATCATGCTCATCAGGGGAGCTTTAAAGACGCTGATTGCCAGATATTTGATGCCTGAGTGGTCTCTCAAGCCCTGTGTGAGCAATTTACAATCATTCCACTGGAAGCTCTAATCTTAACTCTTTTCTTCCTTTGAAGGTTACCTCCTAGATGCTTCCTGTTTCCACTATAAACCAAACCTCCTAAACTCACGTTCTCTGGCTCAAACAACTAAAGGGATCCCAAATCCCACGTCCTGCACACCCTAGGCTCCTCGCTGCTCCTGAAACCCTGTCCGCCCTCCAGCGAACCGCTCCTCACTCCCACCGTAGTGGCAGCCACCCTGGCTTCAGTTACCTCCTCCCAGCCTGGATCTCAGTCTTCACCACTAAGCAAACTATTGATTGCAGCATTAACTCCACACCCTGCTCTTCCACTCACCATTCTCCCCTCCCTCCCTCAGTGGCGTGCCAGGCTGAGCCCCTGACGTCTCCTCCAGTTTCTGCACTACTACTTCTCTCAATAAACTTTTTAAAACTCACTAGTCTCCTAAGTTTTTGCCCATGGGTCAAAAACTTTTTAGCACTATGACAACAAGCTGCTTTTCACATATTCATCCTTTGTTTCCCACCAAAACCTGCTGGGGTATTTAGCTCAATCTTACCCATCTGATCATAGCACACAGTTCCAGTTAGAGTTTAACAAATTCGCAATTTTTGGGTTTGTGATGGTAGGACAAAAAAGGCATTTTCCAGACACCACTCCCAAATAAATGGGAGTCAGATATGCATTTATATCTTCTAATGGTTGTCATGGAGAACTGATGACCCCAAGATGACCCAAGATTTCTTCTCTCCCTGACAATTCTTGTTACTGTATGTGCTGGAAATGGTTCTTCATCCAGCTATGTAGCCAGCATCTAAAACCTCTGAGTCACATCATATTTATAACCCGGGGAAAAACAAAGTCATGGATTACAAATTAAGGGTTCCTAAAAAAACTTTTACCTTAAAAAGTATCCGAGAACAAATGTGTAAAAAAATGCTTAAGTTACATATACTTTAAAGAGGTTGTTGAGGTACCAATAATTCTGCCACCAGTGATTTTATTAAAAACAATCACATCTTAAAATGGCATTTTTCCCCCAAAGAATAAATGCACTTCAATTGAAGGTTGGAATAATAACTATGTAGATCTTTCAGCTGTGGCCTGCTCAGACTAATTCTGCTGACATAATTTAACTAAGACGAATGAACTGTTATTCAGAAGGCCTCAAATGTAAACAATCTGAAAAACTGAAAAAAAACATAATTTAAGGTCTTCCAAGATGAAGATAGATCTGGATACACAAGGAGCAACTGGTCTATAGTTGACAACAAGTCAGTATTCAGAGTCTTTGAAATAAGACAACATTATATGTCAAGCGTCTCAACCATTATCTTTTGTCATTGTCTGCAGTAAAAAAAAGACAAAGCTGCATTATTTTTTTAAATGTGCACTATTTACAAATATTTCTACCATCTTGTTTTTTAACCAAAGCTTGACTGACCTGAAGGAGAATCTCCAGTCTCTCCCCAGGAGCTGCCGCTTGAATGTGCGTAGATCCTGACTCCAGGCTGCCTATTTGTTTTGGCAGCAGCCCTGAACGAGCTGGATGAATCCACAGTGGAAGGCAGCTGAATAGGTGTACTTTCTCTGGAGCTACCCCCCCTTCTAGAAGCATCAGACTGAGGTTTGAAGGTGCTGAACGTCCTGTGAGGGTTGTCATCATCCTCTCGTCTCTCACGTCCTCCACCACTACTGCTGCTGCTCCCATGGAGATACGTAAACGGGCTTCCTGGTTTCCCCTCATCTGTTCCTCGGACGGTGAGCAGATGACTGTCCCTCAGGATGCTCTTCAGCTCCTCCATGGTCTGCTGGTGAACACCTAGTCCACCAAGGGACACCTTAGACTGGGATGATTCCTCCTTCACCCAGTCCTCCCCTTGGGCACGTTCCTCCACTCTCAGATTTTCAGCTGCAGTAACTGCAAGAGGTTCTGAGAGTGTTTCAGTGCTGGTCAGAGATTGGTGAGCAGATGGACCTCCTCCTCTGCAGCTCTGGCCCAATGAAGGTACATACTTCCTAGTTACTTGAACTCCTTTCTCTTTTTTGCCCAGACTCATTCCTGTTCCATCTGTTTGGTCTTTGCTTCTGCAGTGGCCATCCTGCAAAACATACAACAGTCTCAATAAATGGTGAGAGATTGGCAAGTGTCTTTGATAGAAATACATTCTGTGGTTCCACACAAAAAAACAAAAAGTGTTATTTATTCTGGAGATTAAACAATCTATATTGGCTGCGTCCATTCACAGTAACAAACCAAATAAAAAACAGATGTTGAAATATTACCTTGAAATCTTCAGAGTCATTCATGTCTGTCTTTGTGCTCATGAATGGGAATTTGGAATTTGATTTGTCCCCATTTGAAGGCAGAGTTTCACTTGCACATTAATTTTTATAGACAATTGGCACAAAGGTGATGGATTAGAACATTCTCTCTAACCCCAACAGCCACTGGGGATCCGCTGCGAACTGGCCCCCACCAGACCCTGGGAGGGACTGAAACATTGTTGCTTGGATCCTATTGGCTGTTGGCAAGGACAATTGAGTGTCACATTGCAGAGTGAAACTGCAAAGCTAAGCAGCTCTGCATAAGCTTCCAGAAAGGTAGATGAGTATTTCTAAACCTATTTATTCTAGAGGAGGTAAAATACCCTACTATGAAGACTAAACAATAGCTAGAATTAGAAGCCCTAACCTGTCTCAATCAGCAGACAATAATATGGTGGTTTCCACTGAGAAATTCTACTAGGAAACATTTGAGATATATATTTTTTTCATTTTAATAATTTTTAAAAGGTGTGTGGAGAAATAATACATTGAACGTACTTTTATCACTACAGATATGTGCACTAATGTTTTCATTCACCATAAAATTAAACAACAATTTCAAAGGAAGGGCCTTAATCAAGCCTTAGTGCCAAGGAGTAATAAGAAGTGGTACTTTCTAAAACATCTGAATGATTGTGGGTCGTGAGGACTTCTCCAGGTTCAGCTCCTTTTCCCCGTGGTGATCACGGACAGGATTTTAAGGTGTAGTAAAGAGGATGATGTCTGGTTTGGGAACACCAGGGTCTCATCTTTGCTTTTTGCAGACGGTGTGGTTCAAGCATTTACCATCGGAGTGTACTGAACCAGTTCCTTGAAGCCTATGGTTCTCAACAAAAAAAGGTGTACTGCTCCTTACAGGTCAGAGATCAGTCTTTCCCTCAAGCAGAGTGGTTTAAGTATCTCGGTGTCTTGTTCTCAGCTGATGGTAGGATGGAGTGAGATGTGGATAGTTGAATTAGGACTTTGTCTGCTGTCCAGCAGAAACTGCTTCTGACTGGCGTAGTGAAGAAAGAGCTGAACCAATACCGGGGCTTTAAATTTACTGCTCTATCTACAATCCAAGTCTCACCTATGGTCAGGAGATCCAGATCATGACCAAAAGAATGAGATCCCAAATACAGATGAATGAAATGAACTACAAGCATCGGGTAGCCAGCCATAGCACTGAGGAGAGCTTGGAGAAGAATTATCCTCTTTCACAATGAAAAGAAACAATTCCAGTGGTTTGGGGCATCTGTCCTCCTGCATGCCTCCCTTTGGAGGTTGTCTGGGCATGTGTCACTGGGAGGAGGCCCCGGAGGTTATCAGGAATATGCTGAGGGGCTCCCTCCTGACCTGTGAACTTCTTGGGAGGGACAGACGGACGAATGGACGGATGGATGGAATTTTAAAGATGGCACAAAAAGGATGGAGTAGAAATAAGGTAGTTTATCCATGTTAAAAATGGGAAAGGTTATTTGTGAAAACTGGTTTAAAGTTGATTCAAATACTTGTTTTTGTACAGGTTGGAAATTTCAGTGGGAAGGTGTAAGACAACATATAAGACTCTTAAACTAGATTTCAAACACTGACTTTCAGTCCATACATTCTCTGTCAAATCTTCTAAACTAAGTCTAATATACTTTAATGGATGAAAACATTAGTACATTTGC
This sequence comes from Crenichthys baileyi, assembly GCA_036173005.1. Lineage (NCBI taxonomy): Eukaryota > Metazoa > Chordata > Actinopteri > Cyprinodontiformes > Goodeidae > Crenichthys > Crenichthys baileyi. The sequence goes on along the minus strand of JAHHUM010000077.1, from coordinate 393,799 downwards.
CCAGAAAGTCTCTACTATGCTTTGCAAAAGTATTTATACCCAACTTGGATTTTATGTGATAGATCAGCACATAGTGGTGCATAATTGTTAAGTGAAAGAAAAATGCTACATGGTTTTAAACATTTTTACAAAAAAGAAACAGAAAAGTGTGGCTTGCTTTTGTTTGGCCCCCTTTACTCTGATAGCCCTAGATCCAATCCAGCACCACCAACTGCCTTCAGAAGTCACTAAATTTGTATCCGCTGTTACCCAAACAGCTGGACTAAAATATTTTTTTCTGTTCTCATGAAATGCTTGACAATGTGTGTTATTCTTAAAGTGTGTATCATTACCAGTAAGGCATCTGGTTGCCACCACGACAGGCACCAATAACCATAAGGCTATAACTCCTGGAGGCCACATCTGCAAGTGAGGTTATAACCTTGCTCCCTCAAACGTGGTGTTTGTTATGGACATCCCATTCCAAGCACAGAAGTCCAATAACTAAACACAGCTTGGATTCTGATCAGGGAGACTATTCTTACCAATCACACCCCTCCAGGTAACACAATCATTACCCACAACAGGGAGAGACAACAGTCAGTACCTTTCTTTTTGCAACCTGACACTGCAAAGAGACTACCCTCTCAATCTCCAGGTGTCCACATGGATTTTAAATTTGTCAGATATAAACAGGATAACCAATAGGAAGGACGCTAATATGTTTTTTTTTAACCGCAACAGATTATATAATTGGTGAGTAACCTGACCCGCTGCTACCCCACTTTTTTTAAATGAACCATTAAAAATAGTGTAGATGTGCACTGATGGAGGTGAGGTGAAGCAATATGTTTTTACATAAACCAATGAATTGAACCAAAATGTCTAGAGTCTTAAAATTCTCTCCACTGGCTTAGAAGTGTGCCTCTCTCCCTGAGCAAATGTGAGGAACCTCGGAGCTGGGTTCCATGTCACCCTCAGTCAGCTTTGGTTCCTTGCTTGCCAGCATGGTGATATTCAATGTCTTCAGAGCCAGGTTATGCCTGCGGAAACGTATTTAGTTTTAGCCATCCCCATTGTGAATCCATCCATCCATCCATCCATCTAGTGACACTCTCCAGTTCATTTTGGGGATCCGAACTGCTGTGGCAACTTTTTTTCAGTAGTCACAGGAAATTTGTCAGAGAATGCTGGATTTCGGTTGGACCCACATGCAGAGCAGAGCCAAGGAGCCTCATGGTAAGTTGAAAATGGTTTTAATGATGATTTTAAAACAAGAACTTCCAAGGGTCAAGATGACAGAACACAGGCAGGTAATATAAGCTTGGGAAGAAAACACATGTGGAAACAGACAGGTGGTAAGCAGGAGAAACCAGCAGAGAATTGTGAAAACCAGAGAGGATAAGTACTAAGGTAGGGTGGATAATGGACCGATGAATGCTGGGAGCTAATCAGGAGAGAATCAGAAGCAGCTGGTGGAAGAGGGAACGTAGGCAACAGAAGGAGGGTGGCAAATTAACACAGAAGAGCAGGGATCGAGGAAAACATCAAAACATTAAGTGCACAGATATGCAAACAATGAAACTAAATATAAAACATAAACAGGGAAGAAACAGATCGAACACAAGAGTAAACACATCGATAAAATAAAGAATCTAAACAGACTCAAAAACAGCAACTGATGAACTTGGGGAAAACAGACTAGAATCTCAAAACCTATCACAGGCAGGTCATGAAAAATTTGGTCAAAAGATGGATGGAACGAAATACAGTGCAAACCTTTTAGAGGCTGCAAAAAGATGGGGGGTAAACATTCCAGCAGGACAACAATCCGAAACATACAGCCAGAGCTAGAATAGAATGGTTTAGATCTACATGTGTTAAAATGACCCAGTCAAAGTCCTAACCTTAATCTGATAGAGAATCTGTGATAAAACTTAAAAATTGCTGTTTGCAGATGTTCTTCATCCAGTCTGACTGAATGTGAGCTATTTTGCGATGAGGAGGGTGTATCTTTCTGTTGATACTGTGATGAATGAGATCAGATATTCTGTCCTTAATAGAAGCAAACCTGGGCTGAGTCACACAGAAAGAGACAAGGCATGAAATAATGGCTGAATTTACAACCTCCCTAGGACATCTTCTTACCATTAAGACAGTTCATGATTCAAATAATTTAAGCTGTCATAGTAGATGCAATAAAGTGCTCACTGTGATGTTTATAATTAGAACTCTGGAATTTCTTTCCTCAAGACTGTGTAATTCAAGTTTTCATTCCCCCTGAATTTGTTACAACACGTTCTACGCCATTTTTTATTATTTTTTTTACTAAGGAGGAAAACAACTCACAAAACCTGCTCCAGCAATAGTGATTCCATATTTTAAGGCAGAGGCTTGTAATTTCCTCCCTACTGTTAACAAAGCGTTGTCTCAGAAGTTAGATAAGTCAAACCCGTTTCATAAAGTTTCACAGTCAATTGTGCAGGTCGTGTTTTAGATTGTGTTCCTCTGGATGAATCAGCCCACATGTGATCCCAGGAGACTCTCCCGGGCCTCAGTGACCACCTGACCCGTGTCTCTTCGGGATGAGTCTGGACATAACGCCGCACATTTTCAGGGTGGGGTTTCCAGGGATGCATCAAGGCAGCAGCAGTGAAACACAGAAACAATCAGGACCGGAAGCAAAGTGTTCAAAATAAAAGTAAATGTATCCCGAGAAGGCGCTCAGACGTTCATTTTATAATCATTCCCTGGAGCAAGTCTGACTCCTACAGTTTCTTAATAATGATTTTTCTTAGGTAATAAGGACATTGGTGGTACTTTTGCATCAACAATTTGCAAGAAAAACTATGAATAACCGGTTGCACCAGTAGGCTTTTTATAGGCTACCTAAGGAGCCCTCAAGCAAGACTGTGTCCTTTGTCCGTGTTCAGTGCCTACAGTCTTCCTGTATCAAGAATACAGCCTTATTTAGCTGAAACTTCTTGATTTGGCTCTACTGTGTGAAATTCACACTGTTTTCATAAAGTATTATTAGCAATATAACAACTGAAAGATAGAGATTGTAGATTGATCCAAATTGTAAAGCTGGTCTCAATGACGTTGTCCATGTTTGTTTAATGGAACATTAATTTGCATTCATTTACCAAACAGTTGCCAGGAAAGCAGGATAGCAGAAATTTTAAAGCCATGTAGGCTACAGGTTTAGAAGAAAAGATGTGAAAAGATTGTGAATTTCACACAAAGTGGACACAACATCAAATATATTAATCCTAACCCTTCACAATATAAACATTATGTTAAATTCAGTTTATTTATAGCACCAACATACTACAGATTTCATTTCAAGGCACTTTACATAAAGACCCCATTCAGACGGAGCTGTATAAACTCCAGTTCGGTCAAAATCAAGTTCAGTTCATAATGACGTAATGCAGTCATACCAACCTTACCAATTTCATACAGCGCAATTTGATCCTAATTGTAATTCAGTACAAACCCAGCTGATCATACAATGCAAGTTGGTAAAACCTTATCAATCTAAGGAAGCTAACCTGACTGCATGGGTCAGAGTTATATGCCGCGATCAACTGGGGATTGACAGAACAAAAATGTCAGCATTTTTTCGCCGGTCTCTTCGGTCTGGTGAATAGTTTACCACGTATTTCTAAGACAACATAAAGTTGTTTGGCATGCTGGTGCTTTATTGTGAAAGTCATGACAGGAAACGTCACTCGGCGTTGCCTCGTCTCCGGTTCGTGTCAGTGTGGAGCCCGGCAGATCAGCAGACTTCGGTTCAGCTCGGAGAAACAGCACCGGACTGTATGGTGGAGAACCGTTTCATATTCTGACCGTTTTTCTTGGGACCGGCTGTATGATTAAGCTACAATCTTCAATGAGTAAGCATATCCCAGTAAGTAGCGGCTTTCCTGGCTGCCATTTTGTTTCTTTTTTCAGGCTCATCTCGGGTTTTGTTCTAAATCAGGTCGGAAGCCCTCACCAGCTGGCCTTCACGTTTCCTCGATAAAACCGGGACCTAGGCAGCATATATTTGATAAAAAAAATTGTTACTCAGGCTTCAAAATTTTTCCTTCCCATTTCGCTTCAAAATGTCCAAGTAAAGATAGTTCTGTCCGTGTTTTTACTGGTAGTGAAATGTTTTAGTGCTAGTCGCCATGCTTGGGAAGCGGCAGTCGTATGCGCAGCTGAACTGGTCCTGGCCGGTCACTCGAAGTTTCTCTTGGTCAAAGTTCTCCTATATTTAGGTGAAGTCAACAATAAACGCAAGCAACACGTTCTTCTTGTGTTTGTCTCCAGCCGTTCTTGGTGCAGATCGCACAAGGCGTCGTTTTTTACCGTAGAAGACCGTGTAGTCCATATCTTCAGGCCTCTGTTGTGCGACGGCGCCCCATCTTTGCTGAAATAGCAAGTTTAACGTTTTGAACGAGATAGCGGAATAAGACAGTGTAATAGCTTATGAAGCCTGTTTTTTCTCAGTTTATTGCCTGTTTTAATAGCTTCTTTGTTTCTGGCACAAAATGTTTACCAAATGCTTCCGTTCAGCCAGAAAACAGCGGATTATCGCAGCATAATTGAAGAGCTTAGGTTTTAGATTTGCCATAAATGAAGTGTGCGTTTGAGCTCTTGTTAGTGTAATAGTCTGTAACATTAGTAACTCAATGGCAGTGAAACCGCTTTGGTCAGCTTGATAAATTGGAACAAGAAACGTCAAATCCCTAACAGAGGCCTCATGGAGAAAAACATCTGGCATAGATGTCAGAAATGACACATCCTTTGAATAACCTGCTGGCTGTTACATAAGTTACTACACATGAGAAACTCTACAGCATTATTAGAGGGAGATTTCTCCATATTCCCCATCATCTACTCTGCTATGAGTCATTGTGACGTCTTCGTGGGCGACTCCATAAGAACTGACCAATTTACCACCTGTTGTGTATAAAATCCTGCACATTTTTACTCGGTAGTTCCTTTTCTACAGTTTAATGTATTGTAAACGGCAGTTATAAAGAGATTTAACTTCTTAATAGTAAATTATTACATTTGTTTGATGAATCTCATTCTTAATACGTGTTTTTTTGGGGGTCTTTGATCAGGATTTTGCTCTAAATATGACATTTGCTCCCTCAAGGGTGCTTGTATTTTTTGTAAGATTTTAAAGTCTGGTACTAATGTCACTTTAGAGCTATGCAAACATATCGTCCAGCTAAAAATTAGATTAATATTAGAAATGCACCATACAGAATAATTTAACCCATTTCTGATTTCTATTTATTTCTTATTTTTTGGTAAAGATTTGCCCGTACCCATTTTATCTGATTAAGATTTCTCTTCAACAACTACAATAGCAGAAGATGTAAGAATGTCAGTTAAAGTATTTTTCTCTCTCAAGGCCATTCAGCTGTGAGCGGTCATTAATTATTTATATTTTGACCAGAGGTGACATCCCCTGGTTGGAAGTAAGGTGACTGTAGTCAGTCACTGTAAAACTGGATTTTACCATTTTTAAAGCAAAAATGATGCATTGGAAACATCCGTGTCTGAGTATATGTTTTAGAGGATTTAGATCCCTACGCTAACACTGAGATTTCCTAAAGGCTGCCAGCATTTCTAAATCTAGCATTTTACATGACAGGGGTTGAAAGTCTAAATCCAGGACATTTTGCTTTACCCTTTCAGCCTAGGGGTTGGAATCATGATGCAATTTAGATTCAGAAGGCTATAATATGACTAAAGTTGATTATTAATACGCCCACACAAACAGCTACTATCCCTTTAATAAAAACAGCTTTTTGATCGACAGAGAACTGAGCTCAAATACCTCGGAAAACAACCCGTAAAATAAACTACTAACAAACAACAGATCTTATTCACGTGTAAATGAGTGTAAGATCTCTCACTTCATCTTTAAAACCATATCCTCCTTGGTAATATGCCTTTCCTGCTACACTCAACGACAGCTCATTTAATCATTTAATTTTATCTCAATCACTGCTCTCATTTGGCCACACAATGCGCCAGCCACTGTGCATTATTTCAGTGGAAAGCCTTTTAGATGGGATGATGTATCCAAATAGCGTCTCATAGCTCAAAAGCCCTGATTCTCAACAACTCATGATGGTCCCAGATCCCTTGCAGTAGAGGTGGCAGTGAACTTTGTATTGGCTTCACCTTTTCCTGGTTAGGGGGGAAGCTTTGACTTCCCCTCCAACGGATGGTGGCAGGCTATCAGCTGTTCTTCCACTTCCGGGTGGAACTGTTCAATTTGGTGCCTCACATTTGTCCTTTCAGAACATCTCAGCTGGGTTTTACATAGGGCTGGGCGATAAAACGATATAGATATATATTGCTAAATAACTGTTCCTCGATAGAGATATGAAACATGGTCAATAGACTTTTCGATAGATGGTGTTCATCCACGTTTTGACAGAGAATACGAATAGCCAATGATCATAAGAGTTGCTCCGCGCTGGACCAATCATGTGGCTGGAATACAGAGATACAAGGTTACCTTGATGCAGACAGCACAGGAGCAGCCAGACGTGCTAACGGCTAATGTTTGTGCAGCTGTAGCCTCTTACTTCAGGTAACAGGTAGGTTACCTGATTGCCCTCAGGTGTGTGAATGACTGTGCATCCAGTTTATCCAATTTGAACAAATAACTGACTCTAACTGCACTGTTCAATGGTTAGGATTAATTGGAATGTATGAACCTGACTTTGTGAAGTGCCTTGAGATGACGTGTTGTGAATTGGCGCTATATAAATACACTGATTTGAATTGAATTGAATTGCATGGTTGTTTGTGTGTTGCCTTGTGATGGACTGGCGACCTGTCCAGGGTGTACCCCGCGCCCCGGCCCATAAATTGCTGGAGATAGGCACCAGCTCCCCCTTGACCCACTATGGAAGAAGCGATAGAAAATAACTGACTGACTGAGGTTAGAAATGAGAAAAGCCCAGATTTGTTGTTGCCTTAAAAGTATATAAAATACTGCAGAGCTTTGGATGTGGGATGAGACATGTGACCCGTCACTGTAGACTCTGAGAACTTGAAATAGACGTTTCTTTTCCAAGAACTTTTTAACAGAATACTGGTCATTTATAATCAGCTGCACCTAAAACTGTTTGACAAACACTTTGAGCAGAAAGGTGTGTTAATGTGTGATTATGCAACAGATTTCTCTATTAAGTAGATTACTCAGTCTTTGCTTTTCCTATTGTCTTTTTTCACAGCAGTTCTGTGGTGTTCTGGGTCGCACATTTATGGAGTTTCTGAAGGGCAGTGGAGACTACTGCCAGGCTCAGCACGCTGCCTATGCAGACGAGTGAAAAGCAAAACTTGCCATCCATATAACGTACTTGAGCCACCGGAGGGACCCTGGAAATTTTACAGGACCGGGAGACCTCCCAGAACCAGCGATAATTCAGCCTGGATGGGGTAACTCCACCTGCTGCACACTGCCCTCGTTGGCTTCCACCCGGCCAGACCTCAAGGTGGAACCAGCCTTTTTGTTTTTACTTTCTTTTCTTTTGATTTCATCCCAAAGGAGAGGATTTTAAGTTCTATCTAATCGTCTGCCACTTTGTCAGCTGGCATCTCCTAAACCTGCCCGCCATTTTTGTTGTTTTAGCCTTGCCAACCTTTAAGAAGACCGAGGGATCTTTGTTTCTGAGCTTCCTGAAGCTCATTGGACCGTTTGTGTTTTACATTCCCTCTAACTGTTTACACTTGTGTTTTTTCTTTTTGGAATCTGTTTACGTTTTGTTATCCATACAGTCTTTTTTTTACATTGTTACAATGGCTCGAATGAACAGACCAGCCCCTGTTGAGATCACCTACAAAAACATGAGGTTCCTCATTACCCACAATCCCACCAATGCCACCTTGAACAAGTTCATTGAGGTGAGGCACAATGCCAATAGTTTTAGTCCAAGTCAATATGATTTAGTGAAATAATTTTGGAGCTGGTAGGAAATGTTTTGTTAATGTTGCCTTCTTCTTATGAACTTGCAAAAGCAATTTAGCTGAAGGTATCTATCTGATGTTTTAATCAGCTTTCATCATTCTCTTGCAGGAGCTGAAGAAGTATGGAGTCACCACTGTGGTGAGAGTTTGTGAGGCCACCTATGATGCCACCCTTGTGGTAAAAGAGGGGATTCAGGTTCTGGTAGGTTCGGTCCCGTGTGCGCGACTTATTATTTCAGCAACAGCAATATTATTTTCAGTGCTTGTTGTTCATTTGAAAAAGATTTAGGTCATCTGTGGGTTTTAAATTACTCTGCATTATTAAAAATCCAAATTTTATCAAAATTTGTTAGATATTTTTATATCCCTAAAATGTCATATCTGCCTATTTTTTATGCAATCTTTCTAAGTCACCATTATTTAGTGTATAATTGCAAATAGATGCCAGACACTACATAAAAAACTGAACAAATCCCGAATGGATTTGCTGTTCCAGAAAAACTCAACAGGTGCTCCAACCAACAGTCCAGCCAGTTCAGACCTTCCCACTTGTTTCCATGAACATGGACCCATGACATAATTTCCCCCTTTTGTTTTTTTCCCCTCCAATCCTTCCAGGATTGGCCATTTGATGATGGCGCTCCTCCCTCCAACCAGATCGTGGATGATTGGCTGAACCTGCTGAAGCTGAAGTTCAGAGAGGAGCCTGGCTGCTGCGTTGCTGTCCACTGTGTGGCAGGGCTTGGGAGGTGAGATCAGGGTTCTCACCAGGAATTTTTATGAGCATGGCTGCAGGGGGGCCAGTCGGATTTCAACGTAGCGACCCGCTACACTGAAAAAGCCTACATGGAGATAAAATGCACTTGATGTGGTCTAGATCTATCTTTAATGATGGAAACCGTGTTGAGGTTTTGCCTCTCAGGCGCATTGAATGTGACGTAACTGCATGGTCTGTTCAAAAGAAAGAAAATGTGACTTCTGTCTTCTGATAATTTTTTTTCCTGAAGTTTTAAAACATTTTTATGCATGATCCTATTTGCAGTGTTTTTTTTTTCTTTCTTTAATGTCTGTGATGTCGTCATCTTTTCCCGCAGAGCTCCTGTTCTGGTGGCGCTTGCATTGATAGAATGTGGGATGAAATATGAAGACGCTGTCCAGTTCATTCGACAGTAAGTTTGTGTAACAGTAAAAAATAAATGAATTGGCAATTAGAGTTACAGAAATGCTCAGGTGAAGGATGTGAGGCGCCCTAAATGCACCACAGCTCTAGAACCTGGATGTTTTAAACATTTGAAACCAAAAAACACTGAACTAAGTTGTTTCTCTGCTGTTTCTTCCAGGAAGCGTCGAGGAGCGTTCAACAGCAAGCAGCTGTTCTACCTGGAGAAATATCGTCCAAAGATGCGCCTGCGCCATCGCAATAACTGCTGCATCCAGTAGAGCCAAACCACCTGCCATGCCAGTCCAACATCTCCTACACCCAATACTGAAAGCTCATTTCATCCCCGCTATCTTGCTGCCTCGCAGGTTACATTTGTTTTCTCGCTTTTTTTTGTCATCGTGTTGAAGTACTTTACTTTGAAACACCATGTGCTGTAATTCAGCCTCCCTCTCCAGGCTTAAATAAATCACGTGTCTGAGGGTAACGAGTTGTGTGAACCACATTGCCCAAATATAAAATGTAAGAAAATGAGGAAGGGCAGTGATGAGTTGTATCTTTGTGAAATGTTGGAGTTATAGTTGTTGCAAGTGTGTCCCAGAGATTTTGATTGGCCGCTATATTTACATGGAATATAAAAGTATTACAGCAAAAGGTCGTGTGACAGGTTACCCCCCCCCCCCCATACTGTTTTCTGTTTTTGGGTTTAGTTTCAGTAGAAAGAGATATGCCTTCCTTCAGATCACATGGATCATTCATAAATGCCTTATAGATGAAGTGAAACCAAGGCAGTCATGCCAGGAGTCACCTCCCTCTGGCATCTGGAAAAGGTGTTTCATTTTCTACTCGGAATAAAAAAAACAAACCTGTTGCCTTTGTCTTGTGAAGGAAGTTACACTTATTCCCTTTCATTTAGTTTTTAACTTAAATGACCTTACTGTCATAATATTTATCAGTTGAACGTTTATGAGTTTATTTTATTTATCAAACCTTCTGTTTACGTTTTCACTGCCATGTCCAAAATCTGATTTGTTTTTTTTCTATTTGTATTTTTAGTTCAAGCTTTTTTAGCTTCAAACTGGACTTCCACCATCTGCGATAATGTGTATACCTTCTTATTTGATGTCCATAAGTTAAGACTTGCATACTTGATGATTTTATGTATTTGAAAATGTGTACTATTATTAGGTTGGCTATTTATACTATCAATGGATGTGTGATTTAGTACTGTGAGCGACAAAATTGTACCTGTTCACCAACTTGTGAGATTACATTAAATGACACTGAAAAAAGTCTCATTTTATTGCCTAAAATGGAAAATGATCCCAAAACATCCAAGGAATTAGTTATTGGTTGGAAAGAAGGAGATGCAAATATGAAATAAGAATCAAGTAGAAAAATGAGTATCAATATCTTAGTTGAATCCATACATTTTATTTTAAATGAACACATTTCAAGTTTTAAAACAGCATAAATCATCCTAGAAAAAAAGAAAATATAAATGAAAGAATCTGTTCTGAAAATTTAAACAGGTTCTTTCTCTTCAGGTGCATTTCAAAACCCCAATTTCTCAGAAGTTGGAATATAACATCATACCAGTGAAAAAAGGATTGTTGGGCTACTCAGACACCATCTGCATTCAGGGCTTGTTTTACATGAACTCTGCATCGGTGTAGCGTGTGATGGAGACAGTCAGCCTGTGGCTTTCCTGAGGTCAGCAAGCCCAGGCTGCTTCGACGGTGGCCTTGAGCTCATCTTCACTTTTGGTTCTGGTGCCTCTCATAATCTTTACAGCAGCCCTGTTCAGATCTAGCTCCATCATACATCAGAGATCTGATTGTTCCATATATTTCTAACAGAGCACTTCGTTCTCAGACTGCAGGTTTACTGGTGGTTCCTAGAGTCTCTAGAAGTAGAATGGGAGGCAGATCCTTTAGTTATCAGGCTCCTCTCCTGTGGAACCAGCTCCCAGTTTTAGTCCATGAGGCGGACACCCTGTCTACTTTTAAGGCTAGGCTTAAAACTTTCCTTTTTGATAAAGTTTATAGTTAGAGTGGCTTAGGTTATCCTGAACTATCTTCCTTATTTTACCTCCGTCTTCTTCTCCCCTTGTTGGATGGAGTAAGGGGGAGTCAGGTTTAGCCTAAACCGGCTCAGTTACGGTTGAGGTGCAAACACACCCTCCATTTCTGCTACCTGTATGACCCCCTCTCTTTTCCAATGGTTATGGTCAATCTGACAGAGAGAGGTATCCCAATCGTTGTAGTTTTTAGTATAACAATGACCATCAGTGGGCTCTAGATGGACAAACTGTCTACTTTTAAGGCTAGGTTTAAAACTTTCCTTTTTGATAAAACTTATAGTTAGCTCAGGATAACCTAAGCCACTCTATCTCTGTAGTTATGCTGCTATAGGCTTAGGCTGCTGGAGGACATAATGACCACTTTCACCCTCTTCGCTACTTTCTCACACTACTCTTCAATTTTACATTATTTGCTGTTATTTCAGCTTTTAACTTTGTTCTCTCTCTTTTCTCTTCCTAGAAGCTACACCTGGCCTGACTCTGTGTCTACCTGTGACACCTTTCTGGAAAGGGGCATCGTCCGAGCTTCTGCTGGCAACAACTTAATGTTCACCCTCTACCGATGATCCACATGGCCCTGTCTTTCAGTGTTTAACCCTTTCTCTCTCCTAGACATAGCTACTGACTGAGCTTTTACTGTAACTAACTCTATGTGCTCTCTTCAGACTCTAACCTTGAAAACAGGCTCAGAGTTTATCTGTTCTTTCTTTCTAGGTGAAACGACTAAAGGAGCAACATCCATTAACATTTACCTTTTCCTTCCCATAGAAAGTACTCCTGGATCAGTGCTTCTTTGTTCTCTTTGTGTCTCTGCTCTGTTCTCTCTAACCCCCAGTTGGTCGTGGCAGATGGCCGCTCACACTGAGCCTGGTTCTGCTGGAGGTTTCTTCCTGTTAAAAGGGAGTTTTTCCTCTCCACTGTCGCTACATGCATGCTCAGTATGAGGGATTGCTGCAAAGTCAACGCCAGTGATTGTCCACTGTCTCTACATGTTCATCCGGGAGGAGGGAATGCTGCAAGTCACTGACTGGATGCAATCTGCTGGGTTTCCTTAGATAGAAAAACTTTTTATCCAATTTGAATAAATAACAGAATCTGACTGCACTGTTCAATGATTAAGATTAATTGGAATGTATGTACCTGACTTTTGTGAAGTGCCTTGAGACGACATGTGTTGTGAATTGGCGCTATATAAATAAACTGAATTGAAAAAAAATTGAATCTATTAAGAAGTCTGGACAGTTGCAAAGCCCTTTTGGAAAATGAAAACCTCCATAATGTTTGTCAGCCAAAGAAAGTTTCCTGGAGATGGCTGCGCTGATTTCAAACTTGAGTGCTGGTCCACTGGGTTTTTTTATGAAACCCAGTGGACCAGCACTGAGGAGCTCTGGCTCCAGCTTTATTTCATGACTTGTGAAACTCGTCCAAACTCTTCAATGGGCTTTGCCTCACAGTCCTGCTGTTACAAGATGTGGTTGTCCATGTTCCTTCACACGTTTTTTTTGTTTACCACACTTTCTTCTTCCACTTAACTTTCATGTTTGGATACAGCACTCTGTGATACAGCAACTGTCAAGTCAGCAGTCTTCACCATCATTGTGTTAGCCATAATATTTTGTATTCATATTTTCTTTGGTCTAATGCAGTTTTGGGGTTTCTTTAGCTGTAAACTGTAACCACCAAAATGAACAGAATTAAATACTGGAGACATCAGTCTGTGAGTAATGTCTGTAAGCTTCACTCTTTGAATTGAATTACTGAAACAAATGAACTGTTGAATGATATATTGTTTGGGATACACCTGTGTTGTGTCCATTAGATAAGGTATGGACTACTTTCAGCGCAGCACTTCCTTCTAAGTATGCACAGGTTCATTTATATGTTGCATAAATAACTCGGCAGTTTAGATTCCAGGCTTTTAATAAACATCTCCATAACATTTATTAAACATAACATATCAATGTCTGCCCACCCTTAGGAAAAGCATGAACAGCAGGAATATTACAGCTTTTAATGTATTATACATATTCTGACTACAGAGGGCGTTGCAGTTAGTTTTTTCGAGTAGGAAGCGGAACACTGGGTCATCTCACCCAGACGGACTTTCAGAGTGATCTACAAACTAAATCAGTAGTCTGTACGTTTAGATGTGATTAAGTGTGCATTTTATGCTGCATGGAGAAAGAACTGCAATGTTCTACAAATTCAGAACCTTTTTTTAACCTCATCAGGATTTTTTTTCTTCTTGCACCACAATTTAACTAGATATTTGAATGATTTTTCTGAATCTGATGTTATGTCCCACAATGATGCTGCTGCCACTGCAGACCCAGCTCTGAAGATTGCTCGTTCCACCGTGGTTGGAGAGTTTTTCTCTTCTAAGGCCCACCACCATCTGCTTGGTCTTGACCATGTTCAACTAGAGAACATTCCTGCCTGTACTCCCATCCATTTCCTGTACACTGCACCACTGCTGACTAAAACTGAAATATTTAACACACATTTGTATTTCGCCCTCTTTACCCTGACACTCCCAAATGAAATCCAGCATAAATGCTCAATTTACATACAATTTAGTCTCAGTCCAGCTGTTCTTTGAAGGCCTCCTAGAGAAGCTAACAAAGACCCTGTTGTCCACTTAAACTGATAGGCCAGGCAAGGAGAGCATTATTCAGAGATGCAGCCAAGAGGCCCATGGTAACTCTAGGGGAGCTGCAGAGATTCACAGCTCCGTTAGGAGAATCTGTTGACAGGACAACTATTCATCATGTACTTCATGCAAACATGTAGAAGAAGGTGATCTGGTCAGATGAAACCAAAGTTGAACTTTTATGCCTATATGCAAAACACTGTTTGTTAAGATACTAACACTGCACATCAAGCTAAATACACAATTTCCAATAGAAACATGGTAGTGGCCCTGGGAGAAAAGCTGTTAGAGGCTGCAAATGGCTTGACACTGAGGTGGCGGTTCGCCTTCCAGCTCAACACCACTAAACATCCAGCCAGAGCTACAGTGCAATGATTTAGATCAAAGCAAATTAATGTGTTACCATGGTCCAGTCAAAGTCCAAAACTAAATCCAGGTAAGAATCAAGTTAAGCCTTGAAACCTCTCCACGCAATGTGACTGAGATTTAGCTCTTTTGCAAAAAAGAAACGGCAAAAACTCCTCTCTCCAGGTTTGGGAAGCTGGTATACCAACAAGAGACTAGAGACAAACCACCAAACACTTGCAGCTTTGATTATAAAGAAAAGTGGTTCCACAAAGTTGTGACTCATGGGGGTTAAATACAAATTCATGCAACAGTTTTGAAAATTTTATTTGATAGAAATGTTGAAAACGATTCCTTCCACTTTACAGTTTTGCACTACTTTGTATTTGTCTGTCCCATATAATCCCAACAAAATATGCTGAAGTTTGTGTTTGTAAAGTGACAAAAGTTCAAACAGTTACAAATACTTTTATAAGTCACTGTACTATAAAAATGAAGAGGACTTAGACATAAACTGCAGCACCTGCTTTCACCTCTTCTAAAAATTTATATATTTTGCCTATCAACGGAACCATGATGTGAGCAAACCTTTACTAACCTTGAATAAGTGGATTACACTGAAGCATGATCTCACGTTGCAGACACAGTTAACTTGCCTGCTAGTTTAAGTATCAGCTTTCAGTCACCCGAGCAGACAGACATTCAGAGCTGAATGTGAGACTGTTTATCGTCATGAATCACTTGCTAAAAAATTATTTTATATTTTTTTAACTGAACTGTAAATGGTGATTTGTTTCAGAACAGCAAAACGTTCATGGTGCAATATCATAAGTTATTTACAGTAAACAAATGGTAAGCACATTCAGATATAATGACATTAAACATTTTTCTGTAACTTGCTTAGAGCACTCCTTCATGGGGTCAGCTGCTGATGATTCCTTTCAATCTTCGCACTTGGATTGTCAGGTCTGCTTTAGACTAACTACCTCTTAGCTGTTGGGTGTTACTGTATCTTCAGTTATATCCTGTAGGTTATGATCAGTGTGTTTGTAAATGAATGTTTTCATGCAAAACACAGACATGGTTACAAAACATGTGTATATTTCCTCTTTTGTACAACTTACAGGTACGACATTGAACCTTGATATAATAAATAAGAAATCATATAAGACTGTGTCAGATACTTTCACACATCTTCACCATTCTGTCCAGAAATAATCAAATGTTACCAACATCTATGAGGACATTTAAACCAGCTAAAATGCTATCAAACTACTGTCATCCGGTTAGATGTATTGACACATTTACATAAACATAGAGAGAAGCAAAATGTCTTAGTGTTTGGTTAGAAACTTAGCAGGTGAGTTTTTACATTTTCTACAGTAATTTCATCATGGTTCCTTTTATTTTACAGTACAGAGATGGAAAAACTGAGGTAAAAATAATAAATTGCCAAAGCTGGTTGGATGTTATTTAGAGTCCACATTAATGTCAGTGTAAACTCAAAGGTGGCTTTAAAAACTCCTTTTGTTCTGCTGACACTTTGAGTTCAGCTTCTGTCCTCTCTCACATTTCGCTGGGGCCCTTCGTCTCAGAGTTCTTTCCGAGGCCGAGCGATGCCACCATGGCAGGGACGCACTGCGAAGACTCACAGTAGCCATTCCTGCCGGCGGGCCCAGGAGGCCCGGGAACGCCATTGATTCCAGGAACACCACGTGGTCCCCGTTCTCCATCACGGCCGTTTGTCCCATAAGCCGGTCGACCGGGTTCACCTGCAGGATGAGTGACCATAGATTAGAAGTTAGGTGTTCTTTTAATAAGGAACCTGTGTATGCCATTGGAGGTAGTTAAAAACGGATTTGTCATATTAGTACCTTTGGTCGGGACATGATGCAGACAAATGCAATGTGTGCAAAACAACAGGGCAACAAAAACTAAAACTATGTGAAAACCAATCATGTTAAAACAACTGAGATTTAGAAGCAGACAAAGTAGTGGTAGTAACAGTTTATTGTAGTGGCATAATCTCAGACTGAAAATGTTAGAAATCCAATCTTCAATTTGAGTATATCTATTAAATTAGGGGAAAACCATGACATTTAAGAACTAATAGGAAATAATTGTTTTTAACAAAATTACAATTATTTTTACCCCAAAATAATCTCTTTAACTGGAACCAGTTGCTTTGGATATACTGGACTAAGACTGGTCCCTATAGCAACAAACACTGGGTTTGGTGTGGAAAAAAAGATGAATACATGGAAAGCACCCCATGCATGGCTTTATGGACTCTTTGGGCATTTCAATAAAACGCTGGTGGATTCTGCCAGTGAATTAAAAAAGGCCACACAGTTTGGTCTTACAGCAGAATGTGGAAGCAGAAATGGTTCAACGGATAAAGTCAACCTTGGCAAAACAGGGTTATACAAAGTATTGATGACAGGTGTACCAATAATTGTTCTAAAAGGGAATTTACTTTAAAAAAATTCTTAACATGACATTTTTACTTAAGGAATATGTGCTCAAATTAAGGATTAAGATTTTCTAAAAAATATGAGTTTTGAATTCATAATTTATTTTAAGACTTTTTACACACCTTGACCAAGAACTTTGTCCCCATCTGCAAATTCTTCTCTTATATTAGAAAAACTGAACCACATTTGAATAAAGTTGTGCCTAAAATGAGTTTAGCTGCTGCATCTGTTGCTTCCTGATTGTTGAACTGACCCAACATTTAAAACTATTAAATGTTTGGTCATTCCAACATTTGATTTTTCATAAAACATTTAAGTGTTTAAACCCAGATATTATGCAGCTGGGATTTCCTGTGGTTTAGAACATATTAACTATTGCATTAGGGAAGTCTTAACCAAAAATATGTTTATTAAATACTACTTGAATTAAAACACTCATGTCAGAAAGTTATGTTTTTTATATACCTGGTAGACCAGGGACCCCTGGTTCCCCTTTGGACCCTCTCAGTGTGGGACCTCTGTCCCCTTGGTCTCCCTGGTCACCTGCAAAGAGGACAGCAGTTATCATCGTAAGCAAACACATCAATAAAGCTACGATATTTAGCTGAATTGAACATTTTGACATTAGCAGTAAAATGACTGATTTCAAGGATGAAGAGGACTCATACAAAAAGCAAACAGAAGAATTTTAATGACCAGGTTTTGGATTTTTCAACTCTTTGTTGCATCAAACAATTCTTATCTAACTTTAAAACTGCATGATAATTTCTGTCTTATGACTGAGGTTTCAGTTTCTTTGGTCGGTTCTTTCACCAATCTCTGGGTGGAAGAAATGCACCAACTGTCACATGACTGCATTGGTAAGGGGAAGGTCCTGGCACCTGAAAGTTCTTTTTCTTGTAACGTATTGTGCTCGCTGTCTTCCTTTAGCTTATTACCATCAGTGGGCCTACAGTTTACAGTGTGTTTCAATTAATAAAGCACACTGAGAGAAGAGATCAGACATGTCAGAGAAGCAGCAGTCAAGCTCAAAGCGAGAAAAAAAACATTTTTTGGACAAAAAATAATAATGTACTTTTATGTAATAATGTTGTATTTAATTAGTAAATTCATTAAATACAACGTCATATAAGCAGCAGCCCATTACATGTAATTTACTGAATGTAAACCCTACAAAATAATGAAATATCCGTTACTCTCCACCTTGCTGCTTCAGTTTATTTTGGTTTGTTTCTATACTCTTCAGGTCTCACAGCACTGATGCATGGCCTTTGACTGGGTCATTGTAACATGTTATTTTAATTCTTTAGCCTTTATGCTGTCACTTTACTGCTGTGTTTGGAATCACAGCGCTGTTGCAGGGCCCAGAGGAAGCCCACATCATTAGCTCCCATCAGGAACATCCTCCTTGGCATTGTGTAACTGCACACCTACATGCTTCAGGGCTGCTAGAACCTCCACTGTTCACAAACATGATTAGCATGACCTGGCGTCTATTTTACCATCATAATTACTATAAAAGCACTAAGAGTAATTAGGGCAAGTTATTTTAATCACATGTAGAGATAAGAGGTTCTTGTCTGGATTTCACCTTTTGGTCCTTTCAGGCCGATTAACCCAGGTGGACCCTTCAAACCAGGGAGACCTCTTGACCCAGAGTGGCCTGGAAAGCCATTCTCTCCAGGGGCACCTGGTGGTCCAGGTGGGCCAGGAGGCCCGGGCAGCCCGGCGATGCCTGATTCCGGCCTTCTCAGGCTGGCTGCTAACTGGGCCAGCTGCTCTGTGACATGGACATATGAGTTATATGAAGTGACTTAATCTCAAAGCAACAACATCAGAATGAATACTAGTTTAAAACAAAACCAGAAAGCTAGGTTTAAAGTATGAAGATGACAAACACTTACCTTGCATTACTCTCATGCAGACCTGTTTGATGTGTCTGTCTGTTGGTGGTTTGCCCTGAACAAGCAAACATAGTTATTAAGTAGTTCTACATTATAAAACCTTTTATTTTGATAATGTCATGAGAGTAAAACAATGACTTAAATACAGTTTGCACCACTGCTGGGAAAATTCGATCTGTCCTGCTGCTGACAGTGATTAACATCTCCAATGATAAGCAGTGGTGTCAACAGCAACCTTGGTGGAAGTGAATGAGCTTGTCAAAGCCCATGTCGTGCCTGTATTCAAATACACTGAAGATGGGATGGAAGGCAACTTGGCCTTACAGTACATGAAAAGAGAATTTCCTCGTAGACCTAATAACTGGTTGTACCAAACTGGGCATTAAGTCTTGTGATAACTCAGAATCTTTTTCGTCGCTGTGGAAGAATGTTGGTCCACTTGTTCTTTGTCGTAGAGGGTTTTTAAGCATTACCAGGCTCAAATAAATTTAGGTTAGGACTTTGACTAGGCCACTCCAAGAGCTTCAAGTAGTTGTTTTTCTTTATTCAGGGGAAGACTTAATTGTTTCCCTCAGGATTTTCTGGTAGAGTTCAGAATGTATGGTTTCATCTATTACAGCATGTTGTCCAGCTCCTAAACTGGAAAGCAGACCCAGACTATCACACCTCCACCACCAGGTATGGAGCTCTTCTTCTGTGTTAGATTTACACCAGATACAACACCCTCCTGAAAGACACACACTCTTGACTCATCAGTCCACAGAATATTTTCAAATGTGAGCCTTGCTCACATTTGTGGTCTTTTTAGCCAGTAGTGTCTTTCCTCACCTTGCATCTCCCCCATTTTTGCTCAGTCTATTTCCTATTGTTCAGTCATGAACTCTGACCTTTACTTAGGCTAGTGAAGCATGTAGAGCTTAGATGTTGTTCTGGGTTCTTATGTGACCTTCTGGATGAGTCCTGGGGTAATGTTGGTAGACTGGCCAGTCCTTTGAAACTTTTACTGTAGTTCACAGTCTTAGTAATGACTTTGTAATCGCTTCCAGACTGAGAGTTGTCAGTGATTTTGTTTATCATCGGTTCTTGAATTTCTTTAGCTTGGGGCATAATGTGTTGCTTTTTGAGATTTTTCATCACACTTCATGCTGCCTGACAGGTTCTTTATATGTGATTTCTTGATTCTACTGGTCTGCCAGTAATCAGGCCTGGTTTTAGCTAAGGAATTTGAACAGTTCACAGTTCGTGATTTAACAAGTGGTGCAATCATTTTCACATCTAGGTGCAGGTTGGTTTTTTATAGCTGCTTTTTGTATTCACTTAGATTACTTTGCTAAATATTGAAATGAATGTCATAACTGGTAATTATGTCAAAAAAGCAAAACCAGTAGAAATCCGTCAACTGGGATACTTTTCACAGCACTAAGTGTTCTAGCGGCAGTCAGATGAGCACGTGATGCAGGCACGCTTGCTAACAACAGAGGTAAGAAAGGACCATCTACATTACTCCTCTAATTCAGTTTTTTCTCCACAATTACAATGCAACAATATGTTTTTCCTCTCTGTATAAAGGCTTTACATGGTTTAACTTAATACTGTCTTCTCACCGCTGGTCCCTGCTGTCCAGGTAGTCCCGGTACCCCTGTGTCTCCATGCATGCCTCGTGGTCCTGGCTGACCGAGCTTGCCCTCTTTGCCTGGCAGCCCACGGCTGCCTTCAGGTCCCTTGTTTCCTGTCTCTCCTGGTGGACCTTGCTACAGTCAACACAAAGGAAGGAGAAAGAGACTACACATCTAACCCCAAAACGACCCATCGCAATTAGTTGTGTCCTGTAGGTCATCTGGTTAGCTGTGGACTGTATATACCTGAGTCTGAAAACCTAGCTGGCTTTCCTTTAAAGACAGTCCATGCCGATATTATTGTTCTTCTCCAATAAATGTAAACAACTGTCCAAAACTATATGAATAGAAACAGGATAAGCCACTGAAAACATATAAACAGCTGATTACAGCGTAAGACAAGCTGAAGGACAGTTAAAAACTAACTTACTTCATTGTCCAGTAAGTCATTGCAACTTGCTGACTCAGACTACATAATCTAACAGCTGTAAATATACACAAAGTTCAGGAAGAGAAGTCATACTGTGCTCTGGTCTACATACCGATCCTTTCTCTCCTGGTTCACCTTGATCACCCTGAAATGAAAATGAAGAACACCCATAAATATTTCATGTCTGCAGTAGCTGAGTAGGAAGGTATTTCCACCAGACTTTCCTTCATATATAACCGCAACAGGCCATAAAACTTTTTATTTCTGACAGCCGGTTTTGTGAGCTGAAATCACTCTAAACCTGCAGTCCACTCCTCCTTTGTGATTTTTGACCAGCTGTTTGGGTTTGGAAGACCTCCAACAGAGGCAGGAGTGTTACTCACCACTTCACCTTTATCTCCTGGTATTCCTTCAGCACCTGAAGGTCCCTGGAGGAATGACCAAAGGCCAGTTATTATATCCATCTGAACTCTCAATCATCTGTCTGACATAGTCAGGAGCAATATTACAAGTTAATTTCAGAAATACCTGGTCTCCTTTAGGGCCGGTGAGACCAACAGAACCCTGATGGATAAAAGGGCGAAATGATTTGGGTCATATGGAAAGAGAAAACAGTGAGATCAGGTCAGTGAGTGTGTAGTAATGGGACTGTTTGAATGTGTTGAACCTGTTTACTTTATACTCTGTGAAATACCTGCAGAAGTCAGATTTGGCCAGTAAAGCCACATTCCACTAAAATAGACAAAGGCAACTACACTGTTGCTTAAGGTATTTGTCTGTCTAATTTTACATGTACATGAACTAGTTTTAGTCTATAAAGTCCAGTTTGTCGATGGACCCACCGTTCCCCTTTGCAAGACCACAAGACGGTTGAGGTCAGGACTCTGTGCAGACACCAAACTTTCTAGACCTGCAGCCATGGAGGTGACTGGAACACTGGAATTCATTGATCTGGTGCTGTGACCCAATACTTTTGGCAACATAATGTAGATTTAAAACATCTTCTATTGCTGTTTTAACAATTCATTTGTTTATTTAACCGTGATGTCACCATCTTATTTTATTAATTGTTTTCATACGTAATGATCTGAAGGTCAGAGTGCAGCGATTCTGTAGCACTATCAAATATTTCTGATAGAATTGTTCAACGTGTCCAAAAAAAAGCTTAGATAGGCTGGATCTGTCAGTGGAGCACCCATGCAAATTAAAGGTCACAAGAGTTCTCTAGTTCTCTGCAGAGCATTGTGATACAACATTGTGGTTAAAGCTACTAACTGCCCCAGTGGGTAAAAATTGTGAAAATTGGTGTTGAATCCTAACTACTAGCTAATCTGACCATCTCTGCTCTGTGTGCCATGCCTCAACTGAAATGGTCAGAATCTGTGGAAAGAAGACTTGTTTAGTTGGGATGTCCCTGCAGTGTCAAGAACTTTTGTTTGACTGAAAAATGAAAACATTACATTAGTGTGGGATGTTCTATAGTCAGTAACTTGGGTTGAGATTGTTCTGATCTGATTTTGGATGCATGTAGCGCTTGACATGTGAAATTCTTACCCTGTCCCCCTTTTGACCTCGATAACCAGCAGGACCAGGAAGTCCTGGAAAGCCTGGATCCCCTTTGCCTCCCTGTCAAACACATTCACACATATAAACATAAACTGAGACAGAATACTGATGAACATTCAGAATCCATACAGAACTGAGTGTGTTTAACGCCCCAGAATGCAACCTCCCCCACAGAAAAAAAAATTATAAAAACATTCCAGCTTTAAATCCTGTGAATGGTGGACTGCTCCACCAGCCACCCAACCATCTTGCCTCAGTCTGGGTGGGTCAAGGTGGATGTGGGTATGTGGGCATTCCTGGAGAACAGAGATTTCTTTGAGGGCCTCTCAGCTTCTTTTCCTGTTCTGAATCCCCTCTGAGATGCAGAAAAAAACACCTGTAACAAATGGCCTTTCATGCTTCTCGGGTGGATTACAGATTTAACTGCTAGCACAAAACACAGCTCTGCTTCCCAGCAAGGGGTGTCTGAGCAAGATGCAGAGTTTAACTTTGTAAGATATTCTTATGTCAAATAATGCAACTAGGACAAGAGACCATGGATGTATTCTCATTAAGGGTTTAGGGGTTCTGATCTCTGCTGTCAACAGCACAGATCATGCCAGAGCTCAGGAAAGGAGAAATAAAGTTTGTTTAAGGTTAAAAAAATCTTTCTGATTTTTTGACAGTTATCTTCATCTGGCTTTTTAAAACCTAGTTTCAATTTATTCTATCTCTAGCTTTTCTCCAAGCCACATTAAGATCCTGTTGTTTTTCTTTCAGAATTAGCTCTGTTTTAGGGCAATGTTTTAACCTTGATACCCTTCTTAGAACACATTCCAGTGAGACATATTTCCAATACATTACGTTGTATGCTTAAAGATGAAAACGAAATCATGGATTTCATCATCCATGAACTGGCTGTCACCACCATTTTAGATCTAACTGGATTTGTAGTGGTCTTAGTATAAAAACCCTGTGGTTTTATACTAAGACCACTACAAATCCAGTAGTTTCTCTCTTCCTCAGAGAGAAACTCAGAGCTTCATGTGAAACATATTTAGATCAAACCTGTTAGTGTCCCATCTATCTGCCTGGAAAAAACTTCTAAAAATAACTTCACAAATATTGTTCACTTCTAAGCAACACTACATTAACTACAGATGTTGTTTTATACAGGCAGGGAAACAATACTGAGATTTGATTTATTCAGACCAAACAAACAATGTGGAGTGAAACAGAACATTTCTTGCTTTCTCTTCTTGATAGGGCCATCACAAAGCTTCCTTCTTGGTAATCCTCAAAGACATCCACGTAGTGATATTTTACACTCACTCCACCTAAATCGTGCCTGTGGAGAAATTTACTGGTTAATAGATCTTTTTTTTTCTTGACAATAACAGTCGGGTTTACCCTGGCTCCTGGTAATCCTAAAGGTCCATCAGGTCCTCTCTCCCCACGCTCACCCTAAAAAAGGATAGAAGTTATAATCTACTAATTGATTTAATGACACCAAACTGTATATGATTACCATAAAGGTGTACTGTAGTTTACAATAATCAGCACTAAGAGTGAAAACTCTGTTGCAGTACATCTGCTAAGCATTAAGTAGCTAATGATTTTTATTTGGTTTCAGTTGTATCAACCAGATTTCCATAGCTGCTGGCATATATATCAGCGGTTTGGCATCTATAACTGTATTATCAGAACAGACTGGAGTCAGGTGTGAAGAGGTGGATTAAAAATATGCTTTACGTTATAGGAAGAAATGTAAAACTCACAGGTCCTCCTCTGGGCCCGGCAGGTCCCACCTCCCCCTGGTCTCCACGCTCCCCCTGGAAGTCAACAAGACCTCTAATGAGATGATTGTTAAAACTTCAGGTGACATTTGTTTCAGTTGATAGGTTGGGGCTGCTAAATAGTTTAAAATCTCATAACATGCTTTTAAATACCTTACCTCTACTGCTCTGAACAGTTGCTGTAAAATTTTGGACAGGTTTGACTTTGCTTAAACTTACTTGTTTCCCTGGAGACCCCATCAGTCCCACAACTCCTGGGTCCCCTACGATGCCCTTGTAAAAAGAGGGAAAAAGAATAACATTGGTTCATTTTACTCATTTCAACCTGTCTCCACTAAGAGAGCTTATAAAGTTTTATTTACCAAAATAACTGCTGCACAAGCTTTGATCATACCTTTGCTCCACTGTGTCCTTTCTGGCCATATGTACCTGGTAAACCCTACATCAACAAAACGGTGGCCAACATTAGAGTCAGGGAAAAGAAAGGCAAATGTTAAAAGCACTCAGCAAAGAATCACTTACAGGAAGTCCTTGTGTGCCTGCATCACCTGGAGCCCCACTTTTTCCTGGTAGACCCTGGAAATAAAACAACGTAAAGAAGAAAGCAATTACACCATAGCATATTAGTAATTTTCATATTGTAACCAACTCTTGCCAAAGGAAACAATGTGTCTAGATGGCCTTTTCGGATTAGCTTTTGTTCCAGAATGCAAAAATTCTCACCAAACTAGGGCACTTTTAGACCATAACAGATGACTGGTACAATTCCTGGCAAATGTATTTACATTAGCACATCATTTTTTATGTAAAGTAGTGCAATAAATTGTGGAATCAGTCTGTAATTTGCATTTCTAAATCAAGTACCAGCACAGATCAAATTCTACAAATGATAAACTTTAAAGAGTGTGTTGGAGGAGCTGTTGATATACAGGAATCATTCAGGGACAAACCAACATCCAGGTTGTAAGACGGCAACATCCAGGTAGATGTGTCTGAACTGTAAGAAGTCAGCTGAGGGAAATGAAGGATTTATAAACATGCTGCCATGCCAAAAAAACAAAAAGATGACTGTCTGAAGAAAGCAAGCAGGTTCATTGATAAGGGGCTATGAATGATGTAAAGGAGCAGGGCAAATACAGGCCTCTACAGGAAATAAACATGTAAGATAAATACAACACTATACACTTTCCTCATTTAATCCATCCAAAGTTGGTCTGCTGATTATGATGTATTTATCAGGATGGTAATGCATAGGCACCAAGCAAATACCATTTAAACCTTTCATCAACTGATTGACATGGACAGCAAACAGTCTGGATCTAGAGTCCAGCCGAAAATCTTGATTAGAAAATTAAAGAAGAGAGAATGCTAAGTCTCAATCTTTCAAAGTTACTCTGTCAGGTGAGATATGAGAAGGTTGGCACCAATCTGATGAAGATAACTGTTAGTCATCAGTGAGATCCTCACCTCAAAGAATTCAAGCTGTTACAAAAGCCAGATGAGGAACAAAGTGCTGATTCTAATGTTTTTAGTTGATCGTTCTATAATTTCTTTTCTGAAGACAGAATGATTCCAACATATTTTTTCCTTTACTTGTTCTGAAAATAGAAATACTAATAATTTGCAGCATGTTATTTAATATTTTAGGTATGTTTTACAATGCCAGAACATTCAGCTGGTTAATGACATCAGTTTTAAATATTTCTTTTCATTTGTTTGTGTTATAAAACAAAACAGCTCTCCTTCAAGATAAATAATTCCATACTTTTTCTCTGGTACTTTAAAGACATACAAAGTCACTGCAGGAATGTGCAGATGTGACAGATAAACAGGTTTCAAAGGGAATCACCGGTAGTGGCGTTTAAGTGCAGTCACCACAGTAGGAATTTATGACAGTGAATAGAGCAGGCTCTGTTTTTTTACCAGTGGTCTTGCATGATTTCTACCTCCTGCAGCTTTAAGGACATATCTACTGCATAAGAGTGCAGCCTTTCTGATGGACGGAGCACTGCTGCACACTTTTATGGCATTATTAACAACAATACCTTTGAACCAGGCAGCCCAGGTATTCCCTCACGACCATCTGGACCAGGAAGGCCCTGTCAACGGGAGGGGAAACAATGAGATGTCCTTGTTCCAACCATCACTATTAAAAAAATCTACCAAATTGTTCCTTTACATGAAAGAGAACACGAGATAGGCAGAGTACAGAAGCAGGAAACGTATAGGGGTCATATGGTAAAATAAGTGACCATTTTAGAACAGGATGAATTTCTGGTTATATTCTGAAATAAAAGCAGGGTTCTTCAGTACTGCGTTGTGAAACCTCATACTGAGTGTAAGTTTATTATCTGTAGTGCCATTAGTGTTGTTACTCATAACCTGTTAAACGTATGGGTCAAACATAGTTTCTAGAACATTAACTATAACTAATAAACCATCTTCTCTGAAAGTATGAAGTAATAAAGGGAGAAAGGCATAACAAGAAATTCTAGAGTACTTTTAACATAGTAACAAAATCTCCACTCCATCCTATGGCTGGGTTACAAAAGCCTAGAGGTCATGCAAGGGAATTTACTTAATTTCATTTGACATAAAAAGTTTTTTTTCACAAAGTCTTAGAATAACAAAGTTTGTTTTGCCCTGATAAGTTATTATACTTACTCTAGAATTGACTCGCTCAAGGAGGCAGCAGGTTGGAGTAGCTCAGTTACTTTTAATTCTGATTAATTCTTTTTAAGAACTCAAATTCCTCGCGTGGTTGATAAAAATGATTTTTTTTGGACAATTATCCTCTCCGATATCGGATTCTGTGCAGCTAGAAGGATTTTTGCTGATCCTTTTTTACTTTTCAACATTTGTTATGATGCATCACCATAGCAACAAGCTCAAATAATGCTTCAACTACAACCCCAAATCCCTGATGAGTTGAAAATGAGGTGCCGTGGATGAGGAGCAAAGAGAAGAGAGAGAACCATCTCTTCCTAGGGATGGGTACCTTTCACATTTGAACTATTACGGTACCGATGCCCGGTACGTGGGAATCGGCACCAGTACTCAATGGTACCAATATTCAATGTTTTTTTGTGTGTTTATGTGGTAAAAATTGTTAATTCGTTGAATGATAAAATCTCAAAAATTTTAAGTTTAACATATTTCTCAATATATAATAAAACAACATCCAGCTGGTTTTATTGTAACATCTCAGTTGTTTCAAACATTTCTTCTCCCATGTTGCTGCAGACGACGAGTCCCTGACGGATGCAGGCGTTCTAAAGGTGCTGAATGCAGGAGCTGTAGCTGTAGATTTGAGGCTGATGAAAACTGTGCACTCTTCAGCCTTGAGAAAAATCTGGTGCTTAACCAGGTGCTTCTTCAGATTAGAAGTATTCCTGCCGCTGGCCTTGCACGTCGCGTCACAAATATTGCAGCGTAATCTGCACCGCATTTGGAAAAGTGGAGCCATACTTTCGAGCGCTTTCTATCAGCCATGCTTTGTTAACGGTACCAGCGGCTACTGACCTCATTACACTCTTGTCCCTGCAATGCTGTGTTCATGTCCTGCATGGAAAATCAACCACTCTTACACTCCCTCAGTATCACAACGATGCGTTTAGGTACCGAAACATGGTACCGTTTTATTTTTTTCGTGAATCGGTAGTCGCTAGTACTGAAAAGAAATACATTCTTCAATTAATTCAGTTCAGAAACAAGCTCAGCATCCTCCTGTCCTGCTCACAGCCTAACAGACATCTCACCCTCCTTAGACCCACAGCTTTTCTGACACACCTCAAATGTTTTATCTTCCACCTCAGCCATAGACCCTTCTGCTTCTACATGTTTGCCTTCAACCATATCAGAAGATGCTGATGATCCCTTTGCCTCCCCCTTCCACCTGTGTGTCTCAAGAAGTCAGGTGAAGATGCACTGGAGAGACTGAACCAGAACAAGGCTGCAGGTCCAGATGGTGTCAGCCCTAGAGTCCTGAAGGCCTGTGCAGATCAGCTCTGTGGGATTCTACAGCACCTCTTCAACCTTAGCCTGAACCAGAAGAAGGTCCCAGTGTTGTGAAAGAGCTCCTGTCTTGTTCTGGTACCAGAGAAAACTCACCCATCATTCCTCAATGACCTGTTGCCCTGACATCCCACATCATGAAGGTCCTGGAGAGACTCCTGTTGGCCCACCTGAGTAAGCAAACAATTAACTATCCGGACCTCCTTCAGTTTGCTTATCACTGTGGAGTTGGAGTTGAAGATGCCATCATACACCTGCTTCAACAAACCCACTCTCATCTGAACAAAGATAGCAGCACTGTGAGGATCATGTTATTTGATTTCTCCAGTGCATTTAACACAATCCAACCTGATTTGTTTTGTCAGAAACTCCAGAAGACAAAGGTGGAGACCTCAACAATCTCCTGGATCAAAGACTACCTGACAAACAGACCACAGTTTGTGAGACTGAAGGGTTGTGTGTCTAACCAGGTAGTCAGCAGCACAGGAGCACCACAGGGGACTGTACTCTCACCATTCCTTTTCTCTCTGTACACCTCAGACTTCCAGTACAAGACAGACTCCTGTCATCTGCAGAAATACTCAGATGATTCTGCAGTCGTGGGGCAGATCAGAGATGGACAAGAAGCTGAGTACAGGAAGCTGGTGGACTGCGTGGCATGGTGTGGAAACAGTCATCTCATCTTAAACGTGAATAAAACAAAGGAGATGATTGTAGATTTTAAGAGGAACAGGAAAATGTCAAACACTATTTCCATCATCGGAGAAGAAATGGAGGTGGTGGAGGAGTATAAATACCTCCATGTTCACCTGGACAACAGACTGGAGTGGAGATGCAACTGTGAAGCCGTCTACAAGAAGGGACAGAGCAGACTGTACTTCTTGAGGAAGCTTAGGACCTTCAGTGTTTGCAGCAAGATACTGCATATCTTCTATAAGTCTGTTGTGGAGAGTGTGATCTCTTCTGCCATCATCTGCTGGGGTAGCAGCATCAGAGCCAGGGACTTAAAAAAGCTCAACAAGCTAATAAAGAAGGCTGGCTCTGTTCTGGGGACTCCTCTGGAACCTCTGGAGATCATTGTGGAAAGAAGGATTCTTCATAAAATGAAGAACATTATAGAGAACCCTGAGCATCCTCTTCATGAGACTGTCCTACAACAACAGAGTGTCATCAGTCAGAGGGTTCTTCAGATCTGCTGTAAGACAGACCTCTACAGGAGATCCTTCCTGCCCACAGCTATCAGCGTCTACAACGGCTCTTTGAAGAAACCTGCATAATATGAGCTACAACAACATTCAATTTCCCTTTGGGATGAATAAAGTATTTCTGAATTTGAATTAAATTGAATTCTGGCCTATAAATTAAAAGTGATTCTGGTAACAAACTGTAGCTGAAAATGTCACATCCAGGAACGTCCTTCACTGATCTGCCACTGATACTGCTCCACTTAAGTCAACAGCGCAACACAAAACAACTCAACTCAGCACAACACAGCTGAAGTCAAATCATCTAAAGAACCAAAATCTACTTCATCACAAATGAGTTCAGCTTGTCTTAGCTTAGTTCAACCTGACTCAATACAATGTTACCTAATCTAACTCAACTCATCGCAATGCAAAGCAACTCAACACAGTCCAGTTTAGTTCAATTTAGTTAGAGCTAATCCACAACAAACTTTACCTGAAGACTAAACAGGACAAACAGGTCTTATTTATACACACTACAAAGAGAAAACAGAGTTCATTTATTTAAACTATTATGTTTAACACCCTCCCCCAAAAAAAGAAAACAAATTAGCTAACGTCACATTTTAAGAAAACAACAATGGCAATTAGGATTATAATGGCAGACAATGGGTGGAACTGAAAGAAGAGAGGAAATGCACCTGGAGTGCACAACAGTAAAACTATGCATTTGGCGAAAAATTTACTTTATCTTAAATAAAATAAAGTGTGACTCACAGGTTCTCCTTTTGGCCCTGGGACCCCCCTGATTCCTGGTGGGCCCCGGGCCCCCTACAAAAATACAAAGAAGAACTAAAGTAAGAACTGGTTCCGATGTATTTTAAAAGCACAGCTGGAGTTATTATCTGTGAGAACATAATGAAGATACATATGAAAATATTCTCCATTTCACCACAAGGAAAAAAAGGAATTAGGCTTAGAGTTTTTCCTTGAAATCAAAAGATGGAGAAAACAGGAAAAGACATAGGGTTAAAATCTATCATAATTGTTCTTTATCTTGTAGATAAACTATAAAGATTTTCCAGTTTTTTTATTTCCAGTTTTTTTAATAGTCTTACCTGCGCTCCTATCTGTCCACTCTCCCCTATTGCTCCTCGTTGACCTGGATCCCCCTGAAAATGCAGACATTCATCAGTAACAGTAATGAACACTAACAAAAGTCTCTGCAGTAATTTGGATTTCCACTCACTGGTGCTCCCTGAATTCCCCGAGGACCTACATCACCAGGCTTTCCGCGAGTTCCCTGTTTAGATGAAGAGTAGAAACAGCTAAAGCTAAAATAATTAAGTTAATTAAGCGATATTTTAATGGCAGTTTTACTTCATTAGAACTTATTGGACCAAAATAGTTACATGTTGTTAGAGTAAACTTAAAATACATATAAAATCTTGTTTTGTACTGGATCTCCCAGTTAAAGATCTGACATGATTTTAATCGTCCCCAAACACAAGAGTTTAGTTTTAAGCATCTTGGTTAAGTTTAGAGAAATAAAGTCATCATAAAAAGTCAGTCAGTCAGTCATTTTCTACCGCTTATTCCATAGCAGCAGTCTAAGGGGAGGCGGGGTTCACCCTGGACAGGTCGCCAGTCCATCGCAGGGCAACACACAAACAACCATGCATCATAAAAAGTTCCTACCCTAATTAAAAAAGAGTTTTAGAAGATGAAAAAATAAATAATAATAAATGATTCAAAAGTTTTTTATACTTCAGTGTGACAAAAATCTGTTTTTGGGACAAATGTCAAAGTAAACCGGTTGCATCAGAGTGGAGAGCCTTACTTTTTTCAAGTAACGTTTGATTACTTTAAGTTTTTCTAGGTTACACCTGAAATAAAGTTCTAGTAAAATTTTACTTCCATCTCCTCATCTATATAGTCCAGCTACACCGGAAGTTCACACAAAATCATTGTAAAAAAGGTATCAGCTGGGAGAAGGGAACAAATAATTTCAAAGCATTATATACGCAAAGTGAAGTCATAAACTGGATGATTCTATCAAACTGGTGAAAATACCACACAGAAACTGATCAGGGAGGTTTGCCAAGAGCCTGACAGTAATACTAAAGGAGCTACATACTGTATGTACTTTGTACATACTGATTGTATTCAACGTGACTATAATCTGCTGTACCCTCCGTGGGTCCAGAAATAGTGCGTGGGTGCAAGACAGAAGTCTTTATTCATAAAGAAAATAGTAATGCAAACTCCCGAATGTTGTGGGAGATTGCTTTTACCTTTTTATGGTATTTTTTCAAACAGAATTGACTGTTTTTCAGTTGAATGGTTCAGGTTCCAAGTCATATTATGGATAAAAAACTAGGCTAAAGTTATTTTACATCACAAAAACCTGGTATTTTAACAGAGGTGTGTAAATCTTTTGTAACCAACATATAATTGGATGGGTTGAAACAATAAAATAACAGTGATTTAAAAAACCTTTTAAGGTTTTAGATAAACCATAATGGGTGCTGATAGTTATTGGAACATGGAAAGCTGCTGATCCCTTGATCCAGCCTGAGCTCCTCCCTGAAAGGATGTTTGTTTCACATCAGTAGAACTGCTGGCAGCTGGGATGTGCTGTTACTGAAACATAATAAATTTACTGTAGACATTGTTTCCTACTGATTCACCCTTCTCCTCTTTTGTTTTGTCCTGTAAGTTTACATTAATGTTGATATGTTGTTTTACAAACTGTTAGCCTTACCCTGTCTCCTTTGGGGCCCATTATTCCTGGAAGGCCTCTTGCTCCACCTTGGCCCTAAAATTACTCAGCAGATAGAGAGGAGTTAATATGTTGGATTTAAGCAATTTCTCTGAGAATAAAGGTTATCAATTGAGAGATGAAGATCTTTTTTAGAGACAATGATGAAATATTTTACTGGCAGTCCTTGAGCTCCAACTTCACCAGGGGGTCCCTGATCGCCCTCCTCCCCCTGTTTGGGATTGCAGTCCAGTTATGCCAATGTTTGCTTTTTACACCCTAATAGAATTTTTATCTGGTAAAGTCTTTGCCATGACATCACCTTGTGTCCTTGTCTTCCGGGCTCACCTGATTCGCCCTTAGCCCCTTTGTGGCCCTGTAGAGTCAAAGTTCAAGTCGAAAATTAGCCCGAAAATGACAACTGAAACTGATCTACAGCTGGTCCTTAAAAGTGAACTCACTTTCATCCCAGGGAGTCCAGAATATCCAGTCAGACTTGCAGGGCAGGCATTTGGACACTGAAAAATACAACATCACGCTTATGGTCAGGAAAAAGCTCCACTGAGAGTCTAGTTCACAACTAGAAGTTTGACAGACACCCTAATAATAGAAGTTAATCTTAGTTTGTGTACAATCAGTGACCTCATAAAAAATATCACTTTAGTTTAGAAGCTTCTGTTTTCAAATTGATCCCATTTAGTCACTGATTCTTATTTTGTGCGTGTGGAGTTTTTAACTTGCTCATGTCCAGAAAGTTGGTTACATTAATTATTGGCTTAATCTGTAATAAAAGAGCAAAATTACCTAAAATAAATAAAACCATTGAATACAGTTAAGCCTATAGGTAACATAAAACCAATTACTATTTGGGAAGTGGTTAGGATTGATAAAGATCACAGGCAGAAGCTATTTTAAGAAACACAGTGAATGCTACCCTGTAGGTCTTTAGGTTGAGCTCTGGTTGGCTTGTGTTCAGTTCTGGTCTAAACCCATTTTCTCTGTATTACTGTCTCACAACAATATATAATGAAAAATGTAAAAAAAAAAATTAAATAGGATGAAAAAACACACTGAGATGCCTCAAAGTAGAAACTCTATCATTACATCCCTCTAAAAGCATGGTTCTGAAACTGAGGCACATATACAGGCCCTGGTGCTTAATTTCCACTGTATACTTCAGATTTAAACATTCTCAGTTTGAGTTGCTTTGAATTGCTAACATCAGCAAAAATGGGGCTCCATCTGATTAGCTGTTAGCCTTTCACTGCTCTGAGGATTCATTTACTTTTCTGCAAACCTACGTTCACTTGACATCTGCCTTCAGCAGAGCTAC
Source organism: Crenichthys baileyi (assembly GCA_036173005.1). NCBI lineage: Eukaryota > Metazoa > Chordata > Actinopteri > Cyprinodontiformes > Goodeidae > Crenichthys > Crenichthys baileyi. Next base: position 360,537 of record JAHHUM010000077.1, on the reverse strand, counting down.
TATTAATAACAATATCTGAGAATCTCTCTTAAGAAAATCCAAACTATTCCTTTAAGCAGTAGAAGTGAACTGCCTATATGAATACATCACAGCAAGACAATTTGATTCTGTCTCATATTGCATGGAACAGAAGAAGTGGTATATGTTCTCAGCATGCAAGCCGCACATTCTTAGTGGAACATTTTTATGAAACATGCTGCCTTAAATTCAATTCAATTCAATTAAATTCAATTCAGTTTATTTCTATAGCGCCAATTCACAACACATGTCGTCTCAAGGCACTTCACAAAACCCAGGTACATACATTTCAATTAGTCCTAACTATTGAACAGTGCAGTCAGATTCAGTAATTTATTCAAATTGGATAAAAAGTTTTTCTATCTAAGGAAACCCAGCAGATTGCATCCAGTCAGTGACTTGCAGCATTCACTCCTCCCGGATGAGCATGTAGAGACAGTGGACAGTCACTGGCGTTGACTTTGCAGCAATCCTCATACTGAGCATGCATGTAGCGACCAGTGGAGAGGAAAAACTCCCTTTTAACAGGAAGAAACCTCCAGCAGAACCAGGCTCAGTGTGAGCGGCCATCTGCCACAACCGACTGGGGGTTAGAGAGAACAGAGCAGAGACACAAAGAGAACAAAGAAGCACTGATCCAGGAGTTCTTTCTATGGGAAGGAAAAGTGAATGTTAATGGATGTAGCTCCTTCAGTCGTTTCACCTAAAAAGAAAGAACGGATAAACTCTGAGCCAGTTTTCAAGGTTAGAGTCTGAAAGAGAGCACATAGAGCTAGTCACAGCAAGAGCTCATTCAATTGCCATGTCTAGGAGAGAGAAAGGGTTAAACACTGAAAGACAGGGCCAAGTGGATCAGCGGTAGAGGGTGAGCATTAAGTTGTTGCCAGCAGAAGCTCGGACGATGCCCCTCTCCAGAAAGGTGTCACAGGTAGACACAGAGTCAGGCCAGGTGTAGCTTCTAGGAAGAGAAAAGAGAGAGGACAAAGTTAAAAGCTGAAATAACAGCAAATAATGCAAAATTGGAGAGTAGTGTGAGAATGTAGTGAAGAGGGTGAGAGTGGTCATTATGTCCTCCAGCAGCCTTAAATGACAAGCAGGATGCACTAAAAACTGGTCAACAGTGGAGCTTAATATATAAATAAAACATCTGATACTCTTTAGGTATGGGAAGAATGAGAAGAAGAATGAGAGGCTTGGCCATTGACTTGTTTCCTGAGGTTTAGGGTGGCATTATAAATTCAAGCATAATAGAGTCACTTTGGGAGCAAATCATAAAAATTCCTACATTGGATAAATAGTTAAAAACTGCTTTAAAATTATCCACAGTTTTCCTGTGTAAGTCAATGAGAAACAGCTCATATCCCTGTCCTCATGTCCCCTTGTTAAATGAAGCATGTTGCAGTATTAACTTACTTCTAAATGGACATTAAATGATGCTACTTACCAGTTCCTCACCCTGGTAAACAGCTGGAGGTCCCTAAATAGTGCAAACAATTAAATTAGTCTATGGCAATGGAAGAATGTTGCATTAATATATATTTTGCATCAGAAATTACACATTTGATTGGGGTGTACACTGCCCTCCAAAGTTATTTGCACCTTTGGTAAAGATGTGTAAAATGTTTTCAAATTAATTCAGCTGTGAAAATCCAACCTTTATTTTGATTGCCTTTGTTGGCCCTTATTATCTTCCCTGTAAAACACATGTGACTGAAGCATTTTTAAATTAATAGTTTACTTCTGATTTGTAATCCAGGAGCAGTGGCGCTGGGGCGCCACCCTCCCTGATAGTAGAGGGGGAAATGTAAAATATATTTTTACAAATTCTGTTACATATATATATATATATATATATATACAGTACACACCAAATGTTTGGACACACCTTCTCATTCAAAGAGTTTTCTTTATTTTCATGACTATGAATATTGTAGCTTCACACTGAAGGCATCAAAACTATGAATTAACACATGTGGAATTATATACTGAACAAAAAAGTGTGAAACAACTGAAAATATGTCTTATATTCTATGTTATTCAAAGTAGCCACCTTTTGCTTTGATTACTGCTACGCACACTCTAGGCATTCTGTTGAGGAGCTTCAAGAGGTAGTGACCTGAAATGGTTTTCACTTCACAGGTGTGCCCTGTCAGGTTTAATAAGTGGGATTTCAAGCCTTATAAATGGGGTTGGGACCATCAGTTGTGTTGTGCAGGAGGTGGATACAGTACACAGCTGATAGTCCTACTGAATAGACTGTTAGAATTTGTATTATGGCAAGAAAAAAGCAGCTAAGTAAAGAAAAACGAGTGGCCATCATTACTTTAAGAAATGAAGGTCAATCAGTCCGAACAATTGGGAAAACTTTGAAAGTGTCCCCAAGTGAAGTCGCAAAAACCATCAAGCGCTACAAAGAAACTGGCTCACATGAGGACCACCCCAGGAAAGGAAGACCAAGAGTCACCTCTGCTGCGGACGATAAGTTCATCCGAGTCACCAGCCTCAGAAATCGCAGGTTAACAGCAGCTCAGATTAGAGAACAGGTCAATGCCACACAGAGTTCTAGCAGCAGATACATCTCTAGAACAACTGTTAAGAGGAGACTGTGTGAATCAGGCCTTCATGGTAAAATAGCTGCTAGGAAACCACTGCTGAGGACAGGCAACAAGCAGAAGAGACTTGTTTGGGCTAAAGAACACAAGAAATGGACATTAGACCAGTGGAAATCTGTGCTTTGGTCTGATGAGTCCAAGTTTGAGATCTTTGGTTCCAACCACCGTGTCTTTGTGCGGCGCAGAAGAGGTGAACGGATGGACTCTACATGCCTGGTTCCCACCATGAAGCATAGAGGAGGAGGTGTGATGGTGTGGGGGTGCTTTGCTGGTGACACTGTTGGGGATTTATTCAAAATTGAAGGCATACTGAACCAGCATGGCTACCACATCTTGCAACCGCATGCTTTTCCATCCGGTTTGCGTTTAGTTGGACCATCATTTATTTTTCAACAGGACAATGACCCCAAACACACCTCCAGGCTGTGTAAGGGCTATTTGACCAAGAAGGAGAGTGAGGGGTGCTGCGCCAGATGACCTGGCCTCCACAGTCACCGGACCTGAACCCCAATCAAGATGGTTTGGGGTGAGCTGGACCGCAGAGTGAAGGCAAAAGGGCCAACAAGTGCTAAGCATCTCTGGGAAATCCTTCAAGACTGTTGGAAAACCATTTCAGGTGACTACCTCTTGAAGCTCATCAACAGAATGCCAAGAGTGTGCGTAGCAGTAATCAAAGCAAAAGGTGGCTACTTTGAAGAACCTAGAATATAAGACATATTTTCAGTTGTTTCACACTTTTTTGTTCAGTATATAATTCCACATGTGTTAATTCATAGTTTTGATGCCTTCAGTGTGAAGCTACAATATTCATAGACATGAAAATAAAGAAAACTCTTTGAATGAGAAGGTGTGTCCAAACTTTTGGTCTGTAGTGTATATCAGTTTTAATTACTAAAGTGTGCCTCTATGTAATATGAAATATATATAAACTACATTTCCTACCTACTGATATTCATTCACCAGTGAATTCCCACAGACAGACTCCTATGTTTCTGTCATGGGGCACTGTTCAGAGTGCCCCAGCGGTGCAGCTGTAAAGCCAATTGTGTACAGTTGCTAGGGCAAATGAATGAATATATGGCCAATCAGTGTTGCAGAATTTCATGGCTTTGGGGCACTGAAAATATCGCCCCTCGCAGGTAAAAAAAAAAACACTCGTGCGGCGCAGTCAATCAGAGGGATGATGGCAAGCTTAACGAGTGAGGTGCAGCTTCCACTGAATTCGGTGAGATCCTTATTGATTTACACGTTCGCAAGAAGGACAGTGGAGGAGAAAATCTGGGGTAAGGAGCTGGGACCCAACAAGCCTGATGTTATCATCAACCAGCAAACCAAGGAGAAATATTAAATCTACAACCGTAGTTTTTGCAAGAGTTGGTTTGAGCGGAAGTCGTGGCTGACCGGCTGTGGAATAGCCAATGCACTTTCTGTTTTCCCTGCATTCTTTTAAAAGTGCCAAATGTAACTTAACGTGGACACAATCAGGACAAACCGACTTGAAGCATCTCTCTGAAGCATTAGGAAGCATGAACAATCAAGATTTCATATGGAAAACTGTGTCATGCTAGCTGTGCTCGGAAAGATTAGCATAGCGGCGCAGCTGGATGACGGACATCGCGTTGCGGTGAGAAGGCACAATGAAGAGGTTGATAAGAATCGTCGTATTTTATCTAAACTCTTTGACTGTATTAAATTCTGTGGGCCTGTTAAACTGGCATTGCACAAGCATGATGAAAGGGATGCTGTTCAATTGTTTTCGTCATCTCACTGTTGATGCCATTCCATATATTGGAGTAGGTAGAGAAATGTATTGTTACATCAGCCCCACCAAGAATATTTTTCACCAGCTGCCACTGTCCAGGAGGATGGTTAGGTTGGTAAAAAGGACTGGAGCAAAATGTGTCATCTTCAGAACATACAGTCTCCATTACAACCATTAGACCAGGGATGTCAAACTCCAGTCCTCGAGGGCCGTTTAGATGTAGATGTCCCTGATCCATCACACCTGAATCTTTGGCTGCATTTCGACTGTGAGGCGACTGTGGTTCAGTAGGAAGAGTAGTCGTCTTGCAATCAGAAGGTTGTGGGTTTGATTCCAGCTTCCTCCTGCCATATGTCGATGTGCCCCTGGGCAAGGCACTTAACCTCAAGTTGCCTACCGATCTGCGTATCTGTGTATGAATCTGTGAGCGTTAGTGAGTGCGATTGGGTGATTGTGACTCTAGCGTAAAGTGCTTTGAGTGGTCTGTATGACTGGAAAAGTGCTATATAAGTTCAGTCCATTTACCATTTCCTCCTCAGTATACAGTCAAGTTCTCCAGAATCCTGCTAATGACCTAATTATTAGATTCAGGTGTGTTCAAGCAGATTCACATCTAAAGGTTGCAGGACACTGACCCTCGAGGACTGGAGTTTGACACCTGTGCAGTAGACGGTATCTACATTCCCACTGGGAGGCATGCCGGAATCTACTGGGAATGCGGATTTCAGACAGATAAGATTAAGGTTGATAAGTTTCTCAGCAAACACTCCACATGGGTTTGGTGTTAAACACAAGATAAATCAATGGAAAAACACCTTATGTCCACTGTTACGTATGGCGTAGGATCTGTGATGCTGCGGGCTTTTTTCTCTTTACATTGCATTGAAAAAGAGCTTTATACAAAGTATTAACAGTAGGGGTGCCAATAACTGTTCCACTGGTGCACTAAAACAACCAATTATTTATTGAGCATGACAGTATTTCTCCAGTGATAGTATTTAAATTAAAGACCTGATGTTTATTTTATTTTTAGTGTGAGATCTTGTTGCTGCAAAAAAACAGGAAATTATTCATTAGGCCTTTTAGACATCTTTATCAGGGTAGCTGATAACTGTGAAAATAGTTTCAGGTTTTACATAAAATTACCTGTTTCAAACTATTCTTTTCATACAAGCAAAAACTTTGATGTTACCTCCATGACCAGCTTCCACATATAAAGTAAATAGATCAGACAGAGACAGATGAGTCTTTACCCGAGGACCAGCAGGACCAGGTAGACCGACGGGACCTCTCCTTCCTTTTGCTCCCTATGACAGATGCAGAGGTTTTATCAATTCTCTAAGACTATCTTGTTGTTGCTGTCCAGAAAACTATTAATTTACGATTACATTTTCTAAACTTTCCATTTCAATTGACAATTCAAGCTTTAACCATGTGCCATGTACTCACAGAGGGTCCTGCTCTTCCCAGTTCACCTGGTAGCCCATCTGTACCAGGAATACCCTGAAACAAAACAGTAAAACAGGAAGAAACTGTTCTGTTCCAAACTGTTTGTGGTAAAAATGGTACCAAGGATTTTTTTCCCACAGATTCTCCTACATCCTGATTCTAAATGCTAATAAATGTTGGATATTTCCACCACCTCCTTCTGCATTGCTTTTGCCAGATCTTCTCTGAATTGCTGATTTAAAATTATCCAATAAAGGAATGAAGCAGATTTCAAGGGTTTTGTGAAGAATAATCTCTAAAGTTTCAAGAGTCATGACTGAAAAGAAAAACTAAAAAGGTCTAAACTGATTCTATGTAAATGTTTTTGTATTATTCATAGAACGAAGTTCTGGTGTTGAAAAACAAAAAAGTTTTTCTTTTTAACTGTGGATTGTTTTATTTATTTGTTCTTACTTTTTTAAAGAATAAAACGCTTGCTTTAGAATAGCATCCATAACCATGAAACATATGTCTATAACCTCTGCTTTACTGACAACAGGCAAACAGTGAACACTCACATCGGTTCCATCAGGTCCTACACCCTGTGGGTGACAAATCATAGATTAGGACGTTTTAATGCAACACATCCAATCAGACAAAGACAAACTGTTGCAGTAACAACACAATAGTTTACAGTAAAGTTGGGTAGAACAAATAGAACCTTATGAAAATCACATTTTGTGTTAAACAGTCTGTGATGATCAGTTAGCTGGCATCAGGGAGTCTGGATATGAAACAGGAAAATGTTTACTTACAGGTTCTCCAGCAGGTCCCCGAGCTCCAGGCTCCCCCTAAAACCCATCAAGAACAGAAACATTGTCTGAGATCATAAACTATAAATGTGGCTGTAGAATACATTTTCAGATGCACAGAAGTTACTAGAACTCAGTGTGGTGGCATTTCCATTTTTAGATGTGAGAAGAGTTATTACTGATGTTTTACTTATGATAAACGTACTTTTGAGCCTTTTGAGCCCGCAGGGCCTGGATCTCCTGGCGGTCCCACAGGTCCCTGCAGAGATGACACAGGTTTGGTTAAAATTCAGATTTCTCAGCCTGATCTTCAGTTAAACAGTGGTTTAAACAGCGTCTTATGGGTACCACCAAAAGAGAGCCCATTACTCCTGTTTTATTTTCTTTGCACTGGATTCCTGTCCATTTTAGAATAGATTATAAGCTTCTACTGTTTGTTTTTAATCTTTAAATGGTTTGGCCCCATCTTATTTATCTGATTTGCTGTGTCTTTTTGTGTGTAGTAGATCCCTGAGGTCTTCATCCCAGTTTTATTAGATGTTCCAAGGACTAAGTCTGTGCAGTGGGGTGACAGGGTGTTCTCAGTAGCGGCTCCTAGACTGTGGAACCAGCTCCCTCCGGACCTATGCTCTAACTCTGACCTGGGCCGTTTTAAATTGAAACTTATTTAAAAAGGCTTTTAATATCCAGTAGTTTGATGGAACATTATTTCATTATTGCTGTTTCTGTTTTTGGTTGTTTATTATCTTTCCTTTCATGAATTTTTTTTCCTTTCCTGTATGCTTTCTAAAGAACTTTGTTTGCCTAGTCAGCAGTTTTGAAAGGGCTATAGAGATAAATAAATGAAGTGATAATTTTAGGAAAACACAGGATAACCATGTGAACACCAAACTTATTTAGGTTTAATTAAATGTCTCACTTAACACCTCACAGAGCCTGAGTTCATGAGCAGCGACAGTTTTTGACATGTGGGATGTGGCTTTTTACCTTGGGCTTTATCTTGTCAAGGACAGCACTCAGAAAAAAGCTTATCATCATATACAGAAATGTAAGAAAATATCAACATATTCCTCTGCTGTTTGTTGAGAGCAGTATTGTTATTTGATTAAAGTACTATTTCACAGTTTTTCCAGGACTTCGGACTGTGCTTGATCTTCTCTAGTTCAAAATCTGAAATATTCTGACTTTTCAAATCTGAACGCTACTATTCTTCACTGAAAAGATTTTTTATAAACACAGTTTGACATTTTTAAAATGAAACACTACCAACAACAAATCTGAATTGAACTAAACAACAAGATCACTATGCTTTTGGCCAATTGACAACATTTCAGTTCATTGGGGCACACTTGTGGATGTATCTTAAAGCAAGACCTCAAACACACTACTTCTATGTGTGACATCATAGGAAAATCATGGGAAAATCAGTCAAGACATCGGGAAGACAATTGTGGACTTCCACAAGACTGATTCAACAATTCCCAGACATGAAAAAGTTGGTAAAACTTCAAAGACGTTAATCCTCCAAAAGCAACGTAAAAAGCCAGATTAAACTTTCCCAATGCACTCAGGGTCAAAACCCTTAAACATGTCATGTGGTCTAATGAAACAGAAGAAACTGTTTGGCCATAATAGTAATTGTTATATTTGAAGGACAGAGGTAGAAGCTTGCAAGCCTGAGAACATCATCCCAACAGTGAAGTACATGCTTGGCAGCATCATGTTGTGGGGTGTTTTGCTACAGGAGGAACTGGTGCACTTCACAAAATGGATGGCATCATTCGGAACATACATTAGGTGAAAATAGTGAAGCAACATCTCAAGATGTCAGCCAGGAAGTTAAAGCTTGGGCACAAATGGATCTTCTAAATGAACAATGACCTAAAGCACACCTACAAATTTGTTACAAACTCTAATCGGAACAATAAGGTCCTTTTTAGAGAGGCCATCACAAACGTCTGATTTTAGTTTTATTAAACATTTGTGAGCAGAAGTGAAAAGGTGTGTGAGAGCAAGGTGGTTTCATTTACACCAGTTCTGTCGCAAGGGAAACCCAAAATGTTTGACCCAAGTCATTTTTAAAGGCAACTCTACCAAATACTAAGGATATACAACTAATATTCTAAAAGAATGCTATCACTCATTATCTGGTATTTAGCAACTGCACCGAAAAAATACATAATTTGTTCTGCCTTTAAAAGTTAAATTATTTTTTATGGAGAAAATGGAAAAAAATGTTAAACCCCAGTTTCTAGACATAGAGTAATAAACAGTTTCTTCTTCCATCAGACAAATATTTAATCATTACATGACGTCCCCCTAAATGGCCAAAACACCTTTCTCCAACATAAAGGTTGGTAAATATAAACTTTACTGCTCTAAGAGTTTTAGTTTTGTATTCCACATTTAACTATCATGGTATATATCACTCTGTGGTGTTCCTGGCACAATCACCAAGCAGACAGAAAAGTCCCTGTGAGCGCCCTGCACCATGTTTCTCAGCATACACGTCTTTCCTGTCAGCCATCTCTGAACAGCCTTTCCCTCCAAACTCCTTTCAGGTGCACACAAAAGACCCCTGTTTCTCTCAGGAAGCTATGTGAGACCCAACTCTAAAAGGCCATACTGATTTATCCAAGGGCCTTTTTCTCTATCAACATTTCTGCCCACAGAAGGCCAGACCTCAAGTTCTGCAACTTCAATTTTCCAGATGTCAAATACATTCTTTTTAATCAAAACCCATCTTAACCCATCTTGATCTGGGTAGTTGGTGGTGTTTTGGTTTCATTATTACACACAGTCCTGATTATGTGTTTTTACTCACATCTGCTCCTGGAACGCCTGGAGCTCCAGAAGACCCCTCCTTGCCGTTATCTCCGGCAGGACCCTGGAGACAGAACATTTTTAACTCATTATCATTCCCTTTAAGAAATAAATGAAAAAATAAATTTCCACCTCTGTATGCTGAACTGAGAAAATCACCCACTATTGTTCCAGTTACAGTGGAGTCTTCTCCTCTTTCGCCCTGAGCATGCAGAAAAGAAATGTTAAAATGAACACAAAAATGACTATTTATAGTTGTAGAGTTTTTTTCCTGCCCATTCAACACATTTCTTTAGTCAGCTTATGACTTTATGATCTGCCCAAAACTAAATATATGGAGCAGTTTGCAACACAGTCTGTAAGTGCAGCCATGTACTGACTTCCTGCTGTTTTTCAAGTGATATAAGACACTGTTAAAAACTGGCTCCTGAGGACCCACAGCCAGCTGATGCCTTTTTATTTGTATGTTAGATAAAAGTCATCAATAGCAGAGAAATTTCTTCTTAATCATAACAGAATTGAAGTCAAATAACTGTCAAGAACCTTTAGACAGAGAAACTCTAAACTCTGGGAATGAACCCTTCAGTTCCATTTGTTTCTTTTCATTGACACTTATTTCTAGCCTATGTAAGGCACTTTGTGTTGCACCATAGTTGTGTATAAAAAGTGCTGTGTATAAATAAAGACTGATTGACGAAATGATGCAGAGAATGATGCAAAAAACATCAGAGATATTTTCAAAAATCAAAATGACAGTATGGAAAAATCCATTTTGCTGTGAGGTGATTGTGTCTGTGTGACTTTATTCAGATAGTCCCAGATAGAATATTTTGGCTGATGTCCTTTTATTAGAAAAAAATGCCAAACATATTTATTTGAGGTAAAATTGCATTTAATGTGTAAATGATACTTTAATGTTACTGTAGTAAGAGGAGCTCCAAGATTGAAACAGCTGCTGTGTGGTAAGATGGTCTCTGCAGTGACTTGGATTAACTTTTATGAAAGGTATAATAAATGCAGACTCACATCGATTCCATCCACTCCAGGTACTCCAGGGATGCCAGGCGGTCCAGGGGGCCCTCTGGGACCAGCTTGGCCCCTCTTTTAAACAAACACAGAAAATAGCTTTTTATTTTTTCCCCCATCTAAAAGTCACTATTGAACATCATGCAGCGCTGCTGCTGTACTATTTGTGTGCAGGGCAGTCATACAAAGACCCATTGTCCAAGTGATGTGAGATGAAAGGTCATGAAACCCAACCTGGCTTCCATTTTAGTCCCATTAATTGCCTAAGTAACAGCATGTGTTCAGATTACAGCTACTGTCTGGACCTCACTGCTGAACATGCTGCAGTAAAGCAGCCTTTTAGGTCATGCTTTAATAGAAATATTTAAAAATGCTAAATAAACATTTTAACTGCTTAAATAATACATTCCAGTAATAAAATAATAACATTCACCATAAGTTTAATTTCTTAGACAAAGATTCTGTTCATAGTTGAAGTGATGACGTTCAATACAAAAACGTTCTACTCTCTACATAATATATGAGGTATGAAGTACAAAAAAAAACTCATAGTTATTCTGTTTCTATAGGAATTGGGATCACATCAGGAAAAAATAACAACAGTAATATTCAGGAAAGTCAACTCATTAAGTAGCTCAAGGCAAGTTAAAACAGTCAGTAGGAACACAAAAGTTTATGACCTCGGGCATTAAAAATAACAAGATTACAGGAGATATTTTCTCCTCAGAATGATCAAACATTATGTCCTATTATACTAGGATGATTAGAGATAGAAATCACAAAAACACAAGTTCAGTATTTCTTCCCATGCAGCAGCGGGTACCACAGCCAGTACCACAGAAGTACTATTCTACAACAAGTGGAAAGGTAAAAAAAAAAGCCTCTCACCTGAGCAGAGCAAATCAACACAATCTGAAATAAAACCACCAGCAAAGACTCCTGATGGATCCTGAGGAGAGCCATGGTCTTCCAGAAGAGCCTTAAAGATACTAAAACTCTCCTTTTACCAGATTAGATAAGGCTTTCAGTCAGTTCATTTGCCAGTACCCCCCCCTGCCTGAAAGCCCACCGCCTGCTGGAAGGGAGGATCTGAGAAAGTCCTAACTGTTCCTGAGAAGCTGAGGCTCAGCTGACTGAAGGAGGAGGGTACCTCAGAAATCACAGGGAGGAAACTTTCAAGGATAAGTAAAAAAAATCTAGCTCAACCGAACCTTCATTTTTCTTTACTTATCTATTTTGCTAGAATTCTAAAATTTTTAATCCCATCATTTACATAATTTGATTCATAAAAACATTTTATCAGGGTTCCTTACAAGACAAACAAATCCAATTTATTATTGTAATTCAGTAGACCACAAATGTCAATTTGAAACAGATCTTCCCTTTGATACACTGAGTCATCAACAGAAACAGCTCACTTTAAACAGAAAAAAAACCTCCAGCAGGACCAGAACCAGTTTCTGGGCTGGTGGCTGGAGGTTGGGAAATCAGGACAGACGCACATTCTTTCTATGGAAAAGAAAAGCAAAGATAGAACACTACGTTAATGGCAGCAACAACTGCAAAGACATACATGGAGAATAAAACGAGTCAGATTTTCAGAGTGAGGAAAACGGGCCAGTATGTCCTCCTGCAGCTGAAGTCTACAGCAGCATAACTACGGAGATAGTTCAGGATAACCTAAGCCACTGTAACTATAAGCTTTATCAAAAATGAAGGTTCTAAGCCTAGTCTAAAAAGTAGACAGGGTGTCACAGACAAAACCTGAAGCTGATTCCACTAAAGAGGAGCCTGATAACTAAACGATCCCCCTTCTACTCTACTGTTAGAAATTGCAGGAACCACCATGAAACCTGCAAGAAACCTGAAAGCAAAGTGCTTTGTTATGAATTTATGGAACTGTGAGTTCCTTAGGATAAGCTGGAGTTTGGATATTTAGATTTATAAGTAGGAAGAAAAACAATCAATTCAGTCCAATCCAGTTACATCTTCAGGTTCAAAAAAGTTACAAATAGTGCCATTTAATGCAGATGTCATAACAGTACAATCAAAGTAATATAATGCCAGTTGGTCAAAACCTGTCTATGTATGCCCAGTAATTCTCATCCCTTTTAGCAGCAGAACCAGGCTCAGCATGAGTGGCCATCTGCTGCAAGCAGCTTGAGGTTAAGAGGACAGACAGCAGACACAAAAAAAAACTTTAAATTTCACCCAGAGTTGGACAAAATTACATCCACAAGAGCTGCTTCTGTAAGAAAGAGGTAGAGGTGCTGTCGTGGATCTCTTTTTTACCAAAAGATCTAGCTGAACAGTTAAAAAATATGACCGGATAAATGTGAATTTGGAAGTATGTGTTTCTGTATGACAGCACGGTGGCTCAGGAATCACTACTGTTAACCCACAGCAGAAAGGTCCTGGATTTAAATCTTGGAGGGGCCTTTCTGTGTGGCGTTTACACATTCCTTGAAAACATAGGCAAATTCTTTGACTTCCTTCCACAATCCAAAGACCTGCATGCTGAGCCCATAACCATCTTTAAATTGTCCTTCAAATCTAAGAGTGTAGGCACAGTTGTCTGTCCTGTCTCTGTCCTTGTTTCGTGATGGATCTGCAACATGACCAGGGTGTCCCCTTCCTTGCCTTAAAATCAGCTGGATCAGGATCAAGTGAGTATAGAAAATGGACGGACAGGTGCATGTTTGTCTTTGAAAGAATGGGAGAAATCTTAAGGAGGAAATGAGTCTGATACAAAGAGTGGTCCAAGCAAGGAAGAAACATGAAACATGAATTTAGCATAAAACCATTCTGATTGGAACGTTCATGAATAAATGGCAGAGTTAGGGAAGCTAACTGTGGAGTTAAAGTAGATAAGGACGGCTGCATTACTATAAAAGAAACCAGGATGAACCTGGTATGATTTTACCGGCTTCTGCCCAGTAGGTGGCAGTATGCCCCGGAAAGCCTTAAAGAGGACGAAGAAGACGAGGAAGAGGAAGATGATGGCGTTATTTTCAAAGCTTGTTAACGGTTGTCTTGGTGCTGGGTGTTTAAACTTCTAAACGACACAGTTTCTCAGTTAATGTTGCTGTCATGGACTCGCTATAGCAAGCAAACAGCAGCAGCTTTGTTAAAGAGCTCGGTTTTTGTTAGGGTGACACAGGAGCGGCCATTATACCAGAGGTTCCTTCAGCTCTCTGTTCGCCACTCTGTTACTTTCATTGTGTTAACAAGTTTGGCCTGAGGTAGGTCAAACCTTTTATGTTTAACTAGGTAATGACTGCAGTCTACTGTTAACCTCGGCGTAACTTCAAAGTAAATTTACTTAGTACCGATAAATAACCTTAACGTCTAAATCAAGCAGAAATTAAATAAAAGATTCATATTTTTGTCATGTTGACGTAACACGAAGCGCTCAGTCCGACATTTTCATCTTTCTGCGGTACTAGTGCTCCTTTACTGCAAGACTTTCCGACACATTTGGCTTGTAAATATATAATAAATGCTGCTTTTCTGTTATCAAATGATCATTTAAACGTTGCAATTTTTTTTTATTCTTTTAACAGTTTTCTGGTTAATTCCTCCCTCATCAAAACAAAGTTGACAACACTATGGACAATCTGGACTTCTCAGAAGAAGAAATTCAACAACAACTGGCTGTTCTTGGCTATACGAACATACCAAAGCACAGGCTGCTGGAGTTTAAGCAAGGTCAGCCTCATGAACCATATGTTTCTTTCTTGGAACATTTTGAATGGATAAATATTTAATTTCCAAATAAAACATTCATTCATTTGCCTTGTCTTTGTGTGCGTCCTGTCAGATCTTGATAAACTGATTCGCCATGGACAGTGGAAGAACCTGGCCTCTGCCACGCCTACAAACATAAACTCTCAGACAGCCACATCTCATTCAAGTCCTCCTGCTTATACTAAAGAAAAAGGTGAGAGCACCAGTTACCTTAACCATTTTAATCATGACACTGGGACAGGGTTTTCCTTGATTGTGTTGCTGTGTTTGCTTTATTTCTCCACAGTCAGCTTGTTGTACTCTAAAGGATCCAGTGCAGGATTTTTCATGCATGAAGAGAAAACAAACCGGGACACCGAGGTAAACAAGAGTAATGTACATCCAGATGTACTCATATCTTTTTCACTGTTCTTTGTGGTATTGCATGTTATGGGGTTTGTTTATGGACAGCTCTGTCAAGGTAGCACCACAGAATTTCCTTTAGAGTGAGTCTAGACTTTGACTGGGCCAGTCGAACAGTTTGATTCTTTTCTTTTTCTGTTATTCTGTTGATTTGCTGCTCTCCTGTTGTATGGGGCAGTTGTAATATAATTTTAAAATGTTGTCTGCAATCTTATCTTGAGTATACAAAGTTTGTTGTTGACTCATTGGCCCAGTTTCTATGTCAGGAAAGCAAGATCCAATCATGACCCTTCCACCACCATGTGTGAAAAGTTGTATGAGGTTTTTAGTTTGCACCAAAAGCAGTTTTGTGCATAATTGCCAAAGTCGGGTTGTCAAAATAATCAATATTTTGATAAAAGTGATACTACTTCAATTCAGTTCAGTTTTTTTAAAACTAGTTACACAGTCTGGATCCATTTTAGAAAAAGTGGAAGAAGTGAGAGAAGCAGGGGTTTCATTTAAACAGAGATGCAAGCATTTGAAAATCAGAGGGGGTAAAAATGACCCCCTTTGTGGTTTCAGTGTTAAGGATATTTATCAGGTTTAGCGCATCACTGCACTTTTTTCACAAACCAATGCTCATCTAGTCAAATACGTAATAAAACTCAGTGGCACCACATGATCACATTCTATCACTAAACGCGTTCATCCATTGAAACACACATCTTTGCTCACTGCATAACAACATAACATAATACCTGGATGCTAGCAGGGACCAGAGGTAGCAAGAGTTATGAAGAAAGTAATAAACTATGGACACAAGCACTGTCAGCTTTCATGGCAGGTTTGTTTACACTTAGTACGTAACCACTAGCAACCAGAAAAACGTTAGATTGTGTTAGTCTGATCTCTTACTTCTCTGCTCTGCCTCCCACCGTGAATGAATGAGCCGATGGGAGATGCTGCCTGCGGGTCGGGCTGCGCACCGATGTCCTGTGCTGTCACACTGAGCGCGCCGCGTGCGCAGTTTAGGGACTAGATCCCTACACACAAAAGCGCGTGTGCGGGGCCGATACGCCGACCAGACCAAGTTTAGGGGGTAGTTACGGCGTGCGAACACCCCTTTTTTGGACGGTTTGCACATATTGTAATAATCGAGACTGCTTTTCAACTCTAATAATAATTTTTTTTAAAACACTGAAAAAAAAGATCCCGGGTTAATTGAAAAAACATTCCAGGCTTAGGCCCCAAAGTTAAACCTATTTGGTTGACATGTGATGTATTTTACAAATGTGCACACAGAAGAACAAAAACAACGGTTGGCCACAGAGACATTGTGATTCCTACGCTGAACAGTCTGTGGGTCTGAGGCTGCAGCTCCCAGCTGGTGCTCCCAACAGGCTGGAGGAAGAGCCGGATACCGAAGACACCCTGGACTCACTTCTGTCTGACAGCTACACTTCCTTTTCCGACCACCAGCAGAGGCGATTTATCAAGAGAAAAGTTTTAAGGTGGGTTTAAGTTGAGATGAGCTCTAACTTTTCATCTTATTTGCTTTTCTAGCTCTGGAAATCAGAATCAGCTTTATTGCCAAGTTTGTACATACAAACAAGGAATTTGACTCCGGTACACTTTGCTCTTTGGTTTTTGTTTTTGCACTACAGAATCTACATATTTACAATGTACAAATATACACATATATAAATAAAAAGGTGCATTTGCAACAACTGTATGCTGTTGTTTTGTATTTTATTGAATGTTCAACAGAGAAACAGCCTGGGGGAAGAAACTGTCTCTGTGGCGGCTGGTTTTTGTGAACAGCGCTCTGTAGCGTCGGCCTGAAGGCAGAACTCTAAACAGTTTATGTGCAGGGTGTGTGGGGTCTGCAGAGATTTTAGCAGCTCTTTTCCTGACCCTAGACCTGTATAAGTCCTGGATGGAGGGAAGGTCAGTCCTGATTATTCTCTCTGCAGTCCTGATTATTCGTTGCAGTCTGGACCTGTCCTGTTTTGTGGATGAACCAAACCACACTGAGATGGATGAAGACAGGACAGACTGAATGATGGCAGTGTAGAAGATGACCAGCAGCTCCTGTGGAAGGTTGTACTTCTTAAGTTGCCTCAGGAAGTACAGTCTCTGCTGGGCCTTCTTTCGAACAGTGTCTATGTGTGAAGACCATCTCAGGTCCTCAGAGATGGTGGTTCCTAAGAACCTGAAGTGATCCACAGCCGATACAGTGTTGTTGAGGATGGTGAGGGGGGTGTATGGAGGTGGTGTTTTCCGAAAGTCCACTACCATCTCCACAGTCTTGAGTGGGTTTAGTTCCAGGCAGTTCTGACTACACCAGTGTATCAGGCGATCCACCTCCTGTCTGTATGCAGACTCATCACCGTCCTGGATCAGTCCAATGACAGTGGTGTCATCTGCAAACTTCAGGAGTTTCACGGACGACTCCGCTGAGGTGCAGTCATTTGTGTACAGGGAGAAGAGGAGTGGGGATAGAACACACCCCTGGGGGGCACCAGTACTTATTGATCTGGTTCGGGAGAAGATGCTCCCCAGTCTCACCTGCTGCTGTCGGTCTGTCAGGAAGCTGTTGATCCACTGACAGGTGGAGGCTGGGACGTTGAGCTGAGTGAGCTTCTGGTGGAGGATGTCTGGTATGATGGTGTTGAAGGCCGAGCTGAAGTCTACAAACAGGATCCTGGCGTAGGTCCCTGGGTGGTCGAGGTGTTGCAGGATGAAGTGTAGACCTAAGTTAACAGCATCATCTACCGACCTGTTTGCTCACAACCTATGGTAGCTTTGTGGAAAAATGTTTTCTGACAGAATACAAAATATGTAAGAAATATAATTATAAAAAGTAGGGATTACCCTTTTTGACTGATTGATCCTTTCTATTTTCTTTAAAATGTAATAACTTATTTAACCTATTTTTTCATTTCTATGTTTAATACTACGTGTGTTTTTGCTGTGGTTTTACAGAACCACTGACCATGTAATAAATCAAACATTGTGTTCCCAGAAAACGAAAAGGAAAGTCTCTCATCTGTGATGAATCGGTGTACACAGAAGATTCAGGTAATGAACACCACTATCTAAGTACAGTGCCTTGTAGCAGTTTTCATATACACAGCATTTTTACATTACAATCACAAACTTCCATGTGTTTTCCATCAGTGAAAGTGTATGTGATAGACCAACACAAAGAACTTCATAATGTTAAGTGGATGGAAAATATACATTTCTAAACGTTTAGACATAAAAATCTAAAAAAGTGTTCTGCGCATTTGTACCCAGCTCTTTGGGTCAGTGCTCCATAGAACTATCGTTCATTGCACTTACAGCTGAAAGTCTGTTGGGGTGTGTCTCTACCAGCTTTGCACATCAGGAGACTAAAACATTTGCTCCATCTTGTAAAAAAAGCTCAAGCTCAGTCAGCTTGAATGGAGACCATCTGCAAACACTTTTCAGTTGGATTTGGGTCTGGACTTCGACTGGGTCATATTCAAATATGCATCTGCTTTATCTAATTTATTCTGATGTAGCTCTGGTTGTATGTTAAAGGTCCAGCTCATTCTTCTTCAGTTTCTAAATGGTTCTTCCAGGATTGCCCTGTATTTAGCTCCATCCATCTGACCAGCTGTCCTATCTCTGCTTAAGAGAAGCATCCCCACAGCATGATGCTACCACCACTATGTTTCATCTTGGGGATGGCATGTTCACCATGATGAACTGTGTTAGTTTTCCACCACACATAGCATATTGCATGTTGACAGGAACAAACAACTTTTTGGGTCTTGTCTGATCTTAGCAGATGTTTGCTGTGACCCCTATATGACTTGTGGCAAACTACAAACACGACTTCTTAAACTTAATATTTGTTCTGTCAACAGTTTCCCACCAGAGATGTGGGTCTCTACAGCTCCTCCACAGTTAACCTGGGCCTCTTGGCTTCTTATTTGATTAATGCCCTCTTTTCCTGGCCTGTAGGTCGACAGCCATGCATTGGTGGGTTTGCATTTTTGAACTGTGACATATTTCAAGTTTGGGGTGTTGTTTTACAACCTAACTTTGCTCTAAACTTCTCCACAACCTCCTCCCTGACCCATCTGCTGTTCCTTGGTCTTCATGGTGCTGTTTGTTCGCTAATGTTCTCTAAGAAACCTCTGAGGCCTAAAACAGAACATCTGCATTTATACTCAGGTTGAATTATATACAATGGGACTCTGCTAATTAGGTTCATACTGAAGGCAGGTAGTTGCACTAGGTTTTATTAAGTGGTATTACATTAAAGGGGACTGAATACAAGTGTACACTACACGTTTAGATTGTTAGTTAGAAAATGTTTTGAGAATAAATGATCATTTTGTCTCCTCTTCATGGGTATAACTTGTTGCTGGTATAAATGGCAAGAACACAAAAAATCCACAAAACTGAAGTTTATGGTCTTAACCTGCTGAAATGTGAAAAGGTTCAAGCGGTATAACATTTTAGGCATTGCAATCTGCCTTTGTTGGAAAAATGTATAACTTTTATAATGCTTTAGAAAATTTGCTCACAATGTGTCGCAAAAGAGCAAATTAACATAAATAATCTGTTGAAACCTGATCATTTTAGGCTGCAAACGACTTTAAGGTCAGTAAAACTAGCTGTAATAGGAGACAGAGTAAATCAGTCATTAAACCAATGACTAAAGTCACTAACCTATGGTCACCAGCAGTCGGGGCTGTTTCAGCTGTGAGAAGAGGCGTGTAAGGCTACTGGATTTCAGCTAATCCTCTTAGCTCCTTCCTCCACCCTTCTGCCTCTACTGATCCTTCACCCCACACACCTCAGCAGTGCATGCTGCCACCATGTACAAAATGTATAATGAACAGTGGGAGGAAGAGAGCGATGACGAGAAGAATTCCCTTTACTCCTCCTTCTGGTCTGATGGAGAGGTGGGAGACAAGGATGAGGAGGTGGAGATTACAAGAGTGACTGACCCCAGACTTGTCAAAGATCCAGAGGGCTCGCCTCCAGAGAGTTCAAGGGAGGAAAATCCGGAGTTAAAAAGCCAGCGGATTTTTACTAGAGGGGCTCGGGAAGAAAGGAGTGATGATGATGACAATGTTAGGAAAACTACCAGCAGCAGTTCTGGTAGTCCAACAGTAAGCCCAATGACCTCCGACTATGGCACATACAGGGCAGAGGAGCAGGAGCTGGCAGACCTCAGAGATGATGATTCCGTGATCAGGTTTAACCAAGAAAGCCGAGAAGATCTGTCTGTGTACAGAGACAACGAAGAGTACCCCCGGTCACTCAGAAGCTTCACTGAGTTTGATCATGAACCGACACATGGGCCAGATGTGAACGAGTCTGTGGTGTGTGTGTCAGAGGGCAGCAGACTTCCTGCTGCTGCAGCATGCTGTGAGGATGACAGCACACTGAAAGAGATCATGAAACCTGTAGTAGCAAAGTCAACATCAGAGGTACAGCATCTTCACGCTGATGCAGATAACATGCTCTTGTTTCATAAGAAGGGTTTAGAAGATGCAATAGTTGAAAACAAAGAAGTAAAACAGGAGAATCTGCTTTTCAATGTGGAGATAAATACAGAGCATGTATTTGTGACCGACGTTCCAGACAAGTCGTCAAGCAGCAAAGTTATCAGGGTCATTGACCTGAAAAACGATTTTAGCTTGAAGACCCATGAAAAGATGTCAAAGGAGAAGGAAGGAAACCTGGCCCGGATGAGGGGTAAATGCTTCCTGTCTGTACATGTTAACTAACTTTGGAAAACTGAAACCCTCGTCTTTAACATGCAGTCATGCTTTTCATTGTTTACTTTGGTATACATGTACAACCTCCTTCACTAAAAGATCATTCCAGTGAATCCCTTAGAAACATTTATAGGCCTGGTGGCACTTCTTCTCTCGGAGGGAGCAGCTTCTGCTTTAGCAGCAGCCTTCTTTAGGTAGTTGCTGTATACAACTCTGTATGACTAAATATTGTAAGTCAGAATTTGAGCCTCACCTTTTAAAGAGTAAAAGTCTCAATGTGTTCATAGATACTGGTGTTATTTAACAGATGCCACGAGCCATCTAGAAGAGCAGATAGCTGAGCTTGATTTATCCACGTCACATCAGAAGGACGATGAAGCAGAGAGTGAAGATGTAAGTTATGAGAGTGACTACCAGAGTTCAGAGACGGATGGTGTCGACTCAAGTGCCTTCGAATCCTATATCAAAGGCATGGTGGGTAAAGTAGTTCTGATGAGACATTTTTATGGTCACTTATATATGAACATATGTGATATTTAAAATCTTTTCTTTCAAACAGATTCAGACACAGAGTTATCAGGATGTAAGGCCCAAACCAAAATCCTGTAAGTAACCAGAGATCGAAGGACTGGCCATAGCTAAGCTTTGCTATTCAAGATCAATTTAGGCCCAGTGAACTTCACTGACTTTATTCTCATTTTGAATTACACCCTATAACTTTTGTTTTTATTCCTGCTCTTAAATCTTTGTGTGACTGAACAAATGAACTTGGGTAACAGTCATCCGACCAGTGATGTGTCAACCAGCCATAAAGAAGACTGATCCAGTGGCCAAGTAAGTTGGAAATTTCTCTGCTAAGCATTCAGAATTATCCATAATCTGGGTCAAATGTAAAAAAAAAACAATAAAATGATTATTCTATGGCAAAGGAACTAAAGGGCTAAGATTAAGTAAAACTAGCTCGGTTTTTCCAAAAACTACATCGAGAGAACCCACGTACACTATTTTACCAACA
Source organism: Crenichthys baileyi (assembly GCA_036173005.1). NCBI lineage: Eukaryota > Metazoa > Chordata > Actinopteri > Cyprinodontiformes > Goodeidae > Crenichthys > Crenichthys baileyi. Next base: position 339,145 of record JAHHUM010000077.1, on the reverse strand, counting down.
TTGTTTTGCATCATTATTTAGTATTTATGATACACTATATTGCCAAAAGTATTTGCTCCCTTATTCAAACATTGATTCATGTATTCTAATCCTCTGCATGTCCACATGTGTAGAAAATCCTGCTCCTGGTCATGCAGAGTGCATTTGCGAAAGAATAGGTCATTTTCAGGAGGTCATGAATTCCAGCATGGTACCATGATAGGATGCAACCTGTGGATAAAGTCCTGTTCTGGAGGGGTAAGCAACTGTAACTCAGCCACAAAGTGGGAGGCCACGTAAAATCACAGCAGGATCAGTGGGTACTGGGGTGCCAACTGTCTACAGTCGGTAGCTACAGGCTTCCAAATTTCATGTGGAATCAAGAAGATTAACTCAAGAACTGTGCACAGAGAGCTTTATGGAATGGGTTTCCACAGTCCAGCAGCTGCAGCAAAGCCTTACATCACCAAGTGCAATGCTAAAGGTCGAATTTTGGATTCTGGGCAGGGAAGAGATGTTATCTGGTATAATGAATTATGCTCTCTACCTGGCAATCCAGTGGACGAGTCTGTGTTTGACACCTGCCAAAAGAAGGGCACTGGGTCAGTTAAATACACTGCTCAAAAAAATAAAGGGAACACTCAAATAACATCCTAGATCTGAATGAATGAAATATTCTCATTGAATACTTTGTTCTGTACAAAGTTGAATGTGCTGACAACAAAATCACACAAAAATCATCAATGGAAATCAAATTTATTAACCAATGGAGGCCTGGATTTGGAGTTAAACACAAAATTAAAGTGGAAAAACACACTACAGGCTGATCCAACTTTGATGTAATGTCCTTAAAACAAGTCAAAATGAGGCTCAGTATTGTGTGTGGCCTCCATGTGCCTGTATGACCTCCCTACAACGTCTGGGCATGCTCCTGATGAGACGGTGGATGGTCTCCTGAGGGATCTCCTCCCAGACCTGGACTAAGGCATCCGCCAACTCCTGGACAGTCTGTGGTGCAACGTGACGTTGGTGGATGGAGCGAGACATGATGTCCCAGATGTGCTCAATCGGATTCAGGTCTGGGGAACATGCGGGCCAGTCCATAGCTTCAATGTCTTCATCTTGCAGGAACTGCTGACACACTCCAGCCACATGAGGTCTAGCATTGTCCTGCATTAGGAGGAACCCAGGGCCAACCGCACCAGCATATGGTCTCACAAGGGGTCTGAGGATCTCATCTCGGTACCTAATGGCGGTCAGACTACCTCTGGCGAGCACATGGACGGCCATGCAGGCCTCCAAAGAAATGCCACCCCACACCATTACTCATCACTGCCAAACCGGTCATGCTGAAGGATGTTGCAGGCAGCAGATCGCTCTCCACGGTGTCTCCAGACTCTGTCACGTCTGTCACATGTGCTCAGTGTGAACCTGCTTTCATCTGTGAAGAGCACAGGGCACCAGTGGCGAATTTGCCAACCCTGGTGTTCTCTGGCAAATGCCAAGCGTCCTGCACGGTGTTGGGCTGTGAGCACAACCCCCATTTGTGGACGTCGGGCCCTCATACCATCCTTATGGAGTCGGTTTCTAACCGTTTGTGCAGACACATGCACATTTGTGGCCTGCTGGAGGTCATTTTGCAGGGCTCTGGCAGTGCTCCTCCTGTTCCTCCTTGCACAAAGGCGGAGGTAGCGGTCCTGCTGCTGGGTTGTTGCCCTCCTACGGCCTCCTCCACGTCTCCTGGTGTACTGGCCTGTCTCCTGGTAGCGCCTCCAGGCTCTGGACACTACGCTGACAGACACAGCAAACCTTCTTGCCACAGCTGGCATTGATGTGCCATCCTGGATGAGCTGCACTAGCTGAGCCACTTGTGTGGGTTGTAGAGTCCGTCTCATGCTACCACGAGTGTGAAAGCACCACCAACATTCAAAAGTGACCAAAACATCAGCCAGAAAGCATAGGTACTGAGAAGTGGTCTGTGGTCCCCACCTGCAGAACCACTCCTTTATTGAGTGTGTCTTGCTAATCGCCAAAGATTTCCCCCTGTTGTCTTTTCCATTTGTGAAATTGATTGTCAATCAGTGTTGCTTCCTAAGTGGACAGTTTGATTTCACAGAAGTTTGATTTACTTGGAGTTATATTGTGTTGTTTAAGTGTTCCCTTTATTTTTTTGGAGCAGTGTAGTTTGGTGGAGAGGGAATTATGGTGTGGAGTTGGGTTTGGCTGACCGATCCAGTGAAAGAAACTCTTGATGCTTGAATGTACCAACACATTCTTGGACAATTTCATGCACCCAGCTTCGTAGGAAGAGTTTTGGGATGGTCCTTTCAGTTCTAACTTGACTGTGCACCAGTGCACAAAGCAAGGTCCAATAAGACATGGATGAGTGAGCTTGGTGTGGAAGAACTTGACTGGCCTGCACAGCGTTCTGACTTTAACCTAATTGAACACCTTTGGGATTAATTAGGACATAGACAGCTTCCAACATCAGTGTCTGATCTCACAAATGCTCTACTGGAAGTATAGTTAAAAAGTCCCATAAATTGGCTTGAAAACTCTTTGGAAAGGCTTCCCAGATGTTATTGCTCTAAAGGTAACATCTTTTTAAGGCCTATCTATTAAAAAATGGATGTCACACAAGTTCATATTTTTGGCAATATAGTGTTTTGTAATGTTTTCCATATATGGTAAGGGTGAGCATTTTCGCTGTCTGGCTTGAAATGCATTTAAAATGTCTGTTTTGTAACCTACTTATATTGGTCCAAAATTTTGGATATGTCTTCATTTTATTTGTTCCTGTTCATTTATGTTTGTTTTCTTATGAAAGAAATAATTAGAGGACTACTTAATTAGAAGGTCACTTTTTCTATTTTTAAGCTATTCCCTGCATTAGTTGCTCAAATACAGAAAAACTCCCAGTTAAGGGTGAGAAAATGTGGCTTTCTAGAAAACTCACTCATGTTTTTCCTTTTGTTGGGACTTTTCTGTGTTTAAAATGAGAGGGCATAATATATAAACGGTATTCTTGAATAGGTTTTAAAAACATGCCGCAATACCGTGTTCCTGTTGCAGTATTCCAGGGACAATGATTGTAGGAATAATTATTTCAGATGGAGATAATGTAGTGGTGCAAATAAAGCCTTGATGTCCAGCCAGTAATGAGGAAATGGGTCGTTTCTTAAAGCATTTCTATGCTCAGTGGTGCCCCCTATTGATCACAACATTTTGGTTAAAAAGTGTCGGGGATTTGCTCATGTACATTTAGCTAAAGAACCGGACTGACAATAGAACAGGAAACATTTGAGCTCCAAGACACTTTTCTCACTGTTTGGGGTAAACTGGTGTTGTGTAAGTGCAGTCGCCAGTAGGGAGACCACACTAAGGAGTCCAAAGTTTAGTGTTTTTTTTCTTCAGTGGTCCAAGGTACTCCAACTGACCATTGAGGATTTCTGTAGGAGAGCTAGCTACAACTGGTTGCAGAGCGGCTCTGAAAGACAGGGGCTCAGTATGACATTGTTGTAGATTATTATTGGTGACCTTTTTGAGATGACCTTCAAGTGAAAAGAGGAACATTGGTTGTCTGGCCACAAAAGGCCCAAATGTGTCACTCTTTACCACAAACTTCAAAAGAAATCCAATTCACTTTAAACAGAACAGCAATACTCCATGATAATGAGGTAATAAAGGGATTCAGTCTTACCTTATAAGGTAATACAAATTCAAAACCATATTGGAGAAAATGTTCCATTTATAGAGAACAGGAAACGTTTGCATATAAAATAAGTAAACAGCCTGAAATACTTTGACTTCAGTTCATCTCACTGTTTTGCACCAGTTTCTGTTGATCTACTAAGATTATTTCCATGAAGAGTTTAGTAAAAACAAATCTATGCAAAACTTCAGGAGCCTGAACCATGTTCGGTACCAAGGGGACATGGCTTTATATGACAACAAATACAAGAAACAAGCCTTGAATTGTGTCATGTGTAACTGTCCTTCATTCACATCAGTCTTTCCTTAGAGTGCATTGTTGGTATAAAGGTCCTGTCATATTGTTATTTTTGTCTCTGCAGGTATTTCCAGTACAAACAGATGTGGGAAATGTTCCAAGTGTCTGGAGAGAAGGACAGGAAAGCTCTCCGCTGGGAGATAAGGGTATGGAAACATGGCCTTGTAAAAATGTGTTGGAACTTTCTTCTTTGAACAATGTTTGGTGCAATTGCTTTATGGACTGATACACAAATATACATTTTTTGCACAATCTTTTTGTTCTCAGGAAAAGCTTGCATACCAGCCTCTGCCTGTGAGTATTTCTTATCATTTGTTCTTATACCTGTATATAAAAAGAAATCCTCTTTGACCGTTTTCCTCATAGTTGGATCAGTTAAGAATCAATGTTTTTTTTCTCAGAATCAACCTTTATTTTAATGGCCACGTTTGTGAGTAAAAACAAGGAATTGAACTTTGGTTTCCATCGTTCACATCATATAGCAAGCATCAGTCCCAAACAACCACCACAATATGTAAAAACACATTGAGTGTGTGTGTGTGTCTATTTATATATGATGGCATTTCATACGGAGGTTCTGGAGAGCTGAGCTAAAACTTGTTTGATCCCATGACCCATGATAGAAGGTAAGACTGCAGGTTAGCAAATAAAACAGAATAATTCAACAGTTCTTCACCTTTTTCTTCTATTTCTGTTGAGGTTGTTGTTGTCATAAGCTTTCAGGACGTACTATGCTATAATATGTTTAATATGCTGTTAATAAATAAAATTAATATAGTTGAAGGAATGAATTTTACATTAGGGGGTGTAAAAACTCAGCATTTCTCAAGCCTAAAGAAGCTAACATTTAAATGTACTAGTCTAAAGAGAGATTCATTGTTTAAACTGAGACATATTTAATATTTTCTCTTTAATTTAGATGTTTCTAAATAGTTTCCGTGTTGGGAATCGGAATGTAATTATTGGTTCTGTTTAAGCTTTCTTCAAATTATTCCCAGGTTTTTTGTTTGTTTGTTTTGCTGTTGTGAAGTATTTTCAGTTAAATAACCCTATATTATAGAACATATTCTAATGTAACCTATAAAAGATACAAAATTTAAGATAAAGCTGCTATGTTTGTTAAAGCAATTTAGCAATAAAGGAATAGATTCACCAAAATCACATCATGGTGTTGAGATGTCACACCAGGAGTATTGCTTAAATTTCCAGTGGTCTGACCTTCTTGGACACCTTCTGAGCAGTAGATGTACCAGTGCTGTAGAATGTGCTCACTGACGACGCACGGAGATATCTAAATGCCGCTGTTGGCTTTAACTGTAAGATCTTGACCAAAAGAGGGCAGCATAGCCTCGATGGCTAACAAGCTCCCATGATAAACGGAGTTCTGCTTCTAAGGGGAGTGATATTAAAGAAACTGCCCAAGTTAAACATCTCTGGGTTTAGCTGGGTAAAAGCGTCCAGTGGTAAGAAATGCAGTCTGGACACTTTACCCAGCCAACCAAACCACCAGGACTGTGATGAACAGCGTTCACTGATGGTGGTTTTAAAGAAATATGCATGAACCCATATATAGATTTAAGGAACGTGTCTTGTTTACAGTGGTTGTTTAGCATTTTCTGAATCTTAATCAAAAGAATCCTTTTCAAATGTTGCAGATAAACTGTTGAGTGGTGAGGAGCTCATGTTTACTTCACTAAAGATTCAGCCTCTCAACTGACAGCAGTTGTGAAAATTTGTATGCTCCCTTTCAACATACAGTTACTGATAGGGCTTTTTCACATATAAAGTCATTACTTTTTTTGGAAATGGTAATTTTATATGATTTTTCTGAAGACCAGTTATGTAAATACCTATATATCGCAGAGCTGACTTGCCCTCTCCAAAGCTGTGTGTCAATGATCTGAGTCACATTGGAAAGGAGGGGTTAGAAGTGAGCTCGTGTTTCTGCTGGCTGAGCATTGAGTTGCTGCACACTTTGGGCTCTTCAAGGAACATTGTGTTCTGGCAGAGCCGAAACTATCAAAGCTTCTCCACCCATCTTGGATGGGAAAAGTGCTGTGACATTCCTGTCTTTATGTTGTGTTTCAGCCTAAACCTCGAAGAGTTTACATTCCCAACACCTACACTGTTCCGACAGAGAAGAAACGTTCCGCGCTCCGCTGGAGGATCAGGAACGATCTGGCAAATGGGCACCTCCCACAAAAGTTTCATTCTCAGTTTTAAGCTGGACACTGCACAGTATTTAGGGATATTTTAATGACTGTTTTTATACTTTTAAAAGTTTGAATTATTTATTGGCATTTTGTGTTACTCGAAATAAACAAAGAAAATCAGTCTTGTTGCCAGTGACTACATCACAGACCAGTAGTTCTAAGGGAAGTCAGAATAGGGCAGTCTGAATGGGTACAGAGGGGTGTAACGCTGGTCGTGCCAAAGGAGCTTCTCTTCCAGAAACCTGACCGTGTCCAGGGTGAGGATGATGGCTTCATGTTTCAGCATGCTGTGTACATTCAGACCTGACAGGGGGGGAAAAAAGTTAAACATCATTTAGTTACCTTATATTAGAAGCCAAGAAATTCAAAAATCTGTAGCTTTAAGAACTGGTGTGACAAAAGAAACTAACTCACCGATGGCTGGAATAAGGTTCACTGTCTTTAGGTTTGCTGTAGCCTGGAGCATATTTTCAGGGAACTTTTGACATCTAAAAGCAGCCATTCAATAAATTAAACCAAGGTACAATAGAGCATCTATGTAGACTTACACTTTACAAGATGGAAGCTAAGCCCATTTGCCCTGATGCACATGAACCAGGTAAGATACCCACACATCAACCAGTAACACAGACTCTCCCCAGTGTCTGCATCTGATGAGATCCAGCAGGTACTGAGAGTCTGCTGTGGGAATATTCAGGGAGTCCACAATGTGGAGGTATTGCTGCAGAAAACAGGAGTGTAGATTAAAATCATACATTTCTAGTCAATAGAATCCTTTCTGGGGCCAAACCACAACTATTAAATCATCCTTTGTTTCCATTAATGATTTGGTTAGCATTTAAGAACCACATATTTCTAACAGAAAATGCCCACATTTGTTTCTTCCATGTCACAGTTCAAAGTACCGCTAGCTGCTGCTGTAAGTCTGAAGCTGATTCAACTATATTTACTCTGTCGTGTTTACCTGAGCCAACTTGGAGCTTAGCGCCACCTTCAGCCCCAGCACTCGAACTTTCATGGGTAACATGTAATAGTAACTGTTTGGTCCTCTTGGTCCATGAGAGACCCCACCTGAGTAAAAAAAAAATTAATAATTTTAATATATATATATATATATTAAAATTATATTTTATATATATTTTATATTACAAGGGGGGTTGGACAATGAAACTGAAACACCTGTATTTTTAGTGTGGGAGTTTTCATGGCTAAATTTGGGACCAGCCTGGTAGCCATTTTCATTGATTGCACATTGCACCAGTAAGAGCAGAGTGTGAAGGTTCAATTAGCAGGGTAAGAGCACAGTTTTCCCAAAAAATATTGAAATGCACACAACATTATGGGTGACAACCCAGAGTTCAAAAGAGGAAAATTTGTGGTGCACGTCTGGCTGGCGCATCTGTGACCAAGACAGCAAGTCTTTGTGATGTATCAAGAGCCACGGTATCCAGGGTAATGTCAGCATACACCAAGAAGGACGAAACCACATCCAACAGAATTAACTGTGGATGCAAGAGAAGCTGTCTGAAAGGGATGTTTGGGTGCTAACCCGGATTGTATCCAAAAAAAAAAAACCACGGTCCCCAAATCACAGCAGAATTTAAATGTAAACCCTCAACTCTCCTGTTTCCACCAGAACTGTCCGTCGGGAGCTCCACAGGGTCAATATACACGGCCGGGCTGCTATAGCCAAACCCTTTTGGTCACTCATGCCAATGCCAAACTGGGTTTTAAATGGTGCAAGGAGCGCAAATCTTGGCTGTGGAAAATGTAAAACATGTGTTGTTCTCTGATGAGTCCCCCTTTACTGTTTTCTCCACATCCGGGGGAGTTACGGTGTGGAGAAGCCCCGAAGAAGCGTACCACCCGACTGTTGCATGCCCAGAGTGAAGCATGGGGGTGGATCAGTGATGGTTGGGCTGCCCCAATCATGGCATTCCCTTGGCCCAATACTTGTGCTAGATGGGCGCGTCACTGCCAAAGGACTACCGAACCATTCTTGGAAAACCATGTGCATCCAATGGTTCAAACATTGTATCCTGAAGGCAGTGCCGTGTATCAGGATGACAATGCCCAATACACACAGCAAGACTGGTGAAAAAATTGGTTTGATGAACATGAAAAATGAAGTTGAACATCTTCCCGGCCTGCACAGTCACCAGATCTAAATATTATTGAGCCACTTTGGGGTGTTTTTGGAGGAGCGAGTCAGGAAACGTTTTCCTCCACCAGTATCACGTAGTGACCTGGCCACTATCCTGCAAGAAGAATGGCTTAAAATCCCTCTGACCACTGTGCAGGACTTGTATATGTCATTCCCAAGACGAATTGACGCTGCATTGGCCGCAAAAGGAGGCCCTACACCATACTAATAAATTATTGTGGTCTAAAACCAGGTGTTTCAGTTTCATTGTCCAACCCCTGTATGTTAATACACACACGTATGAATAAATCCTTTTAGATCACAAAAACTGAAACTTATCTGGGTTTAAAGCTCACAAAAAAAGCCATTTCTTAAACGTAACAATAGTTTAAATGGAGGAATGTTTTTTTTTTTCTATCCATATAAAAACTGATGGGAACAGCAGACAAAGTTACCTCCTCTCCATAGAGGTGATCGGATGCTTCCATGGCGAGCTCTTCCACTTCCTTTTTGTTTCCATGGTTTCCTGCCTCCACCTCGCACCTCTGACCTCACCTTTGTGTTAGCGTGACTCTGAGATATTAAAATAAAGTTAAATCATTAGTAGTCATTTTCATCACAGCCAAGAAGAAACCAGAAAAACAAAGCACCTCTCAGAAAGATGCAAAATACATAAAACCCTAAATCTTCAGTGGTGCAAAGAAAAGCTTCGAGCTCTTTAGGAGCTGAGTAGAGGCGACTGTGGCTCAGTAGGAAGAGTAGTCATCTTGGAATCAGAAGGTTGTGGGTTTGATTCCAGCTTCCTCCTGCCATATGTCGATGTGCCCCTGGGCAAGGCACTTAACCTCGAGTTGCCTACAGATCTACGTATCGGTGTATGAATCTGTGAGCGTTAGTGAGTGTGATTGGGTGAATGTGGCTCTAGTGTAAAGTGCTTTGAGCGGTCTGTATGACTGGAAAAGTGCTATATAAGTTCAGTCCATTTACCATTTGGGCTTAAAGAAATCCGTTTACATGTGAGCTGTATTTTCATAGATCCAGAGTTAGCTTTGATTTTTCTTTGCTAGATTTAGACAAACTATTTTAAAAGGTGTAAGCATAAAATAATTTGTACCTTAACATTAATACATAATTAGTCAGAGGTCATAAATGTTGGTTGACATCAAGAGCATTCCCAGCAGCATCTGATGATTAAAACTGGATGAATTACAGTGAGGATGTTAGGACATCTGGTTGAAAGGATCCTGGTTAGTATGATCCTTTACTACTTCATGTTTCTCCTCATCACAAACGTTTTTGGAGAGGCAAAGGAGCAGTTTGCCATGCGACTACACATTCAAGTCTCTTCATATAGGTATAGGCACACACTTGGTGTAATCTACTTCTAGTTTGCTGAACAGAATTGGGGTTAGGTGGCCTATTAAAAACTCTCCCAAACAGTTCACTGAACTAATCTAATAAAAATAGGCTCAGAATGAATATTGTCCTAACTAATAATGACCTGGGTAATAAATTGGCCAGGTGCAGCTTACAGCACAGAACGACTACAGCACTGCAGTTTCCTGCTCATGTGGCTGAATGTCGGTTCAGAGGATTACAAACTGCATGTTTATATGTGTCAAATAGATTTGTAGCGCAACTCTAAGCTAAAACTAAGGGGTGCTGCTTTGGCAGTGGATGTGGCCGATACTGTTTGGTGTGTTTATGCTCACGCTATGCTTTAGCATGTTCTCAGCACAATTTTTTTCCCATTTCAAAAAAATCAAAGAAAATCGGCTCAAACTAACAAAATAGGGTTTTCCCCCCACAACATCCTTTCTGATATAATAGGGATGAGTGTTTTTACCAACTGGCTAACAATATGATGAAGGGGGTTTAGGTTGGAATTTTATTTGCTTTTTTATTTTTAAATTTGTGTTGTTTTGGGGGAAAAAGGACTGCATAAAGCACCAACTGTGGTGTGGGACCCAAACAACGAACTGAGCAACACTGAACTTAGTAATGAGAACTTACAAAAACATAAAAAGTAAACATAATATTGTGTATCGTTGATTGTATTTTTATTATCAATTTACAAATATGTAACTTACAATTCTTTTGTAGTTTCTCTGCCATGTTTCAACAGTGTGGAGAATATCAAGCCTGTGTTAGGAGAACAAATATCAGTTTAAACCTGCAGTGGTTTGGATATTTTAGTTCAGCCTGATGGAAAAGGTTCTACTTACCTTGGAGCCACTGCAAAGACATCAGGGTGGAGCTCAGCCAGACCCAATGGTTCGCTGTCCTTATTCTCCAGAGTCTCCACCCACGTTCGCACGGGGCTCAGGTGAGCAGGAATCGCAGCATCGCACTCCCTGAGTAGAGGCAGCGAGGAGTCTGCTGAAGGTGGAGGCCGCTCTGTAGAAGAACACAAAACACATGAAGCAGCGTGAGAAGGGTTACACGTTATGCTGCATGTAGACCACATTTACTCAGATTAATTGTAGATTAATTAAATGACTGCTCAGAGCAAAGTCTTTTAATTCATCTACATTTTAAACTTACTTAATCTGGCAGGATCCACAAGATTTGAGGGGAGGCGCAAGTTTGGAGGTAGAGCTGTCTCACTGGAGAAAGAAGAAGCAAACTGAGGGGAAGAAAAGTTGGACAAACAGTGAGATTATCCACATAACAAAAAATCAACTAAGATACTGTGTAAAGAGAAAAACATGTTTTAAAATTGAACCTAAGAAAAGCTTTTTTGCAGCAGCAGAAAAGATGACCACCAGCTAAGCTTCACATTACAGAGCTGCTTCTACTACATGAGGTTAATTGAATCGTGGGGTAACTGTTTTATTCTCCATCAGGTTTCAAACTTAATATATACTTTAGACCTTATTACATTTTATGAGTTGCCGATGAGGCTAAGCTGGCAATAACATGTTAGATTTTGTTTTTCAACAGGTAAAGACCTTCCTCTTCCAAAATCCAACCCTCAAGGCATTTATAGTAAAAAATATTGCAAATATGTTATTCCTGTATGTCATTTCTGCTTCCATGTCTTCTGACATTTGACAGAACAAGTTTGCAATAACGGCAGGACATAAAAGACTGCGGTAAAGTATAGATTCTTTTTTGAAGGTTTTTGTGGTGATAGTGGCCTTTATGTGCAGTATTCAGACAGGAAATGGGCAGATAGAAAAGAGGGAAAGACATGCAGCAAAGCTCCCAAGTTGGGGAATCTAACCCCAGACGGCTGCATTGAGGAATAATGTCTCCGTATATGGGCCAGCCCCTTTACTTTTACACCACACTAAACTATAGATTCTTAAAGGCAGGAATCATCCGATCGGAGTGTCAAGGAGACAACATCCAACCATGTTATAAAGCAGGTGTCATCCTGCAACCTTCCTTCAAAGCCAGCAACTTCTAAGTAGACTGCAGAGTGGCATTTGATTAGCCATGGTAGTGGTAGTTATGGTCTTTTTTATGCAGGATGACAGAGAACAGTTAGCTGACTGCTCTATCAATGGAAAAGACGGGGCAGTTGGTGTTCTACAAAATTTGCGGAATCCTTTTCATTAGAGTTCTATAAGTCACCAGGATAAACCTGGATTTGAATTCGGATCGCACAAGATTAGGTAAACAAGACATTTCAATATTGCAATGACAATATCAAGTGTGATTAACCAACATCTTCCTCAAAACTCTTTTCCGACATCATGATGATAGAACCTTCCCATCTCAGTCACTAAGATGTAGCTCAGGTGGGGACATCAAAGTCCATCCAACTGCTTTAGTATATTACTGGAGGTTTGAATGCGCAGCAACTGAAATTACAATTCAATTTATTCTTAGTTCTGTTTTTAATTCACGACTTATATCAGTTTATCCCTGATTTTACATCATATTACATGCTAATGTCAATGTGTTTTACATATTGTCCAGTGCGACTTGCAGCTAAAACCATTTATTTATATACGGGTTTTTTTTCTTACTGTCTTTCATAAATCAGACTAAACTTTTCTGTTTAGGCTAACAGCGAGTATCGACTGGACCCGGTCAGGTCTGCCACATTTGTTGTTGTTGGAATTAAACCTAAACTTTATCTTTCTCGTCATTTCACTACAACACGGCATGCAGCATGGAGACTGCTAGCTGGGAAGAACTTACCCTTCTAGTCGCTCCTCTGCTGAAAACCACACAGGAGAAACGAAGCATTTTCTTTTCTTCTTCTTCTACAGACAGTCACGTTTATCCCTTATACATTAATAAGCCACTGTTACCGTAGCAAGCATGATCAGCGGGAGGCAACGGTGCAGGAAAGGTCGTGGTGACAGACTTTTCCGTGTGCCGTGGGGAGGTGGCGCATATTGATGACGTCTTGCAGACTCCGCCACGCCCAGCGCACAAAATTAAAAAAAACTGCAAACGCACAGAATCTAAGAGCCATTAAATAAATAGATAAATACTGCTATTAATAAATTATTAATAAGTATTCCATGAAATAAATAAATATCCCCATGAAATAAATATTTATTTAATTCACTTAAAGATTTATTTAATTTACTTAAAGATTTATTTAATTCATTTAAAGATTTATTTACTTTACGTATTTCAGTGACTTTTACTTTTTAACCCCGTTTTTCATTTTAAGCTCTTTTTATTTCATGTTCTTATATTCAAATGAGGGGGCGGAGGTTTATCTGCTGGGCGGCGCTGGGACAGCAGCTCAATTCGTGGCTGTGGCCGGCAGTAGCATGCCGCTGCCTGCCTGAAGACAGCATGCAGGAGGGAGCTGGGGGATTCTGCAAGGATGCCAGAAGGTGCCAGACTGGCCGTAAAAGCCTGCCACAGTGGTTGCCGCTGTTTTTGTGAATGTGCAATAGGTCTTTGTCATCCTTTCAGCACGTCATACACACACATAATGCTATTTATTTTCCATCTCAAGTAAATACAGCCACTTTATGTTATGGGTTTAACGTTGTTTATTAAATAAAAACCAATGAAGACATCATCATTTAAAAGTAACAGGCTATAACAATAATGACATCCCGTTTGCAGATAATCAGCATTGGCTTCCACAAAAACAGCAGCAACCGCCGTGGCAGGCTTTTACGGCCGGCCTGGCACCAGCATGCTGCGGTACTGGCGGCAGCAGCTCTGGCATGCTGTCTTCTAACTGCCACTGCCATGAATTGAGCTCGGCCCTGCTGTCCCAGCGCCACCCAGCAGATAAAACTCCACCCCCTCATTTGAATATAAGAACATGAAATAGAAAGAGCTTAAAATGAAAAACGGGGATAAAAAATATAAGTCACTAAAGTACGTAAAGTAGCTTTACAAAATAAAAGTGTCACAAAATAAAACTGCATTATGAAATAAATAAATTAATAAATACATCTTTAAGTAAATTAAATAAATCTAGAATTGAATTAAATAAAATAAGATGAAAATGTCTTTTAACATAATTATTTTGTTTTATTTCATGGGGATATTTATTTATTTCATGGAATATTTATTAATAATTTATCAATAGCAGTATTTATTTATTTATTTAATTTTGAATGAAACGGCTCTCCATAAGATGTCGTTACTTATCAACACTTACGTTTGCTTCGGACGTTTTTGGTCTTTTTTATTATTATTATTTGGTAATAATTTTGTCTGTTTAACCGCACGTGGCAAGGAATTATGCAGGAAATTTTCTTTTTAGTTTAATTTGTGAAATCCAGTGTCTTTTACTCCCAATTTTATACTTTCGTGATTCTTTTTGCATTCAGTAAAAATACCATTGTTGCAAAAATGTACACTACCAAACAAAAACTATGAAGTTCCCCTTACAACGTCCTTTCTGATATGCAGTAGAGATGTGTTTTTACCACCTGGCACACCACACGCCGAGTAGCACACGTATAGTTAATACGCATGCGCAATAACTAACGTCCGTGACATTTGGAGGTGCCGTCAGTTCATCTTACACTACAAGATACAACAAAAAGTGAGTCAGTTTAATTAAATTAAATGAAGTCAGTTAAATTAACCCACTATAATGTGTCTGCTGCTGATTGTGGGCCTGTACGTGGGCCAGGTTTCTCTTAAAAGTTTTTAAGGGGGGCGTCACGTGGCGTAGTGGTTTGAGCGGGCGCCCTGTATACAGAGGCCATAGACTTCAACGCGGTTGTCCCGAGCTCGACTCCTGTCCTCCGTACCTCTGCCGCAGAAAAGACCCATTCTCTCTGACCCCTTCCTGTCGGCTTACCTTCAAATAAAGACCACTACTGCCAAAAAAAAATTCTTAAAAAACAAAACAAAAAAGTTTTTAAAGAACTGTTTTCTTGCCTACATTCATATATTTCTGTTAACAATGTTTTTTGGCTGTATCCTGCCTTCATCCAAGCATTTTTTGAAAATAATTTTGCAAATTAAATCTAATAGATAAATACATCTCCAAATGGCAAATTCACCTGTAAACAAAGTGTATAACTACCTGACAGGTAATCCGCTGTGTCAGGGTGTCATGCAGCCATAAATATATATCGTGTATGCTGAACTGACAGAACACCGTCCCTAAACTATAGATTCTTAAAGGCAGGAATTATCCAGTTAGAGCGTAAAAGAGACAACTATGACAATTAACATCCAACCATGTTATAAAGCAGGTGTGATCCATCAACCTTCCTCCAAACCGGACTTTGAAGCTGATTTGTCAAAGATTTGAAACAGAATTTTTAGGCAAACATTTTGGGTGAAGAGTTTCAGTGGTAATATAGTCTGCATGGCAGTGCACTTGTTAGAACTGTTACCTTGTACCAAGGAGGTCCTGAATCTGAACCAGTTTGATTTTATTTTTCAACAGGTAAAGACCTACCTCTTCTCAAAAGAGGTAAAAAATGTTGCAAATATATTATCGCTGCATATTTCATTTCTGTTTTCTGAGTCTCCTGAGATTCGAGAGAACGACAAACTAAGCATGAAACATACACTTAAAGACAATAAAAGCAGGACATAAAAGACTGCAGTAATTTACAGTTTCATGAAGGCAGGAATCATCCAATCAGAGCGTAAAATATACAAATGTGATGGTAGGGTTGGCCTTGACCCAACAGCCTTGCCCCAACAGCTGCCCCCTTACTTTTATGTCCTTAAAATAATTGTAATTATCGCTTGTCGCTTGTTGAGGCCATAGAATGGATGGACAAATGTTCTTTACGAACTTATTCACAGAATTTATATCCTGGTACCGCTTAATTATAGTACAGTCCTATCATTAACACAAGTGAAGCTGTGAAAGAGTCCACCTGGTATCATTCTGTCAGTCTAATTTGCACACTGCTTGCTATGAAAGGGCAACTCTGCTTGAAATCATATTCCTTTTAAGTTGGCAGTGGTTACCAATTAAGAAAAAGTATGCCGCAGTCATCACTCTATACATTTGCCTCACATTACATGCAATGAAGTAACTGCTAAGGAACAGTTTTTCTTCTCATCAAGAAATTTAAAATGAGAGGTTCAGCTGCAATGAAGAAATACAAAATAATGGACTGAAATTCAGCAAGAAGTACAAATAAACATAGCTCCTGATGTCTGCTTTTATATAAATGAAGGCAGGCTCACCGAGTCATGTTTTATAAACTGCAAACCCTTTTATTCACAGAGGCAGTTCTCTTCGTTTATTATGGTCGCTGTTTACAGCCCTCCATCCTGCACTTCAGAAGCAGAAAGAGAGCTTGCTGACCTTATTACTGGCGTGCAAAAAAACACCCAGACTCTCTCATCATTGTTCATGGGGATTTTACCAGCGCAAATCTTTCTAATGAACTACCTTGAAACAGACAGCATGTTAATTGTCCCACCAGAGATAAAAACACACTGGACCGCTGTTACACAGCTCTAAAAGATGCACACAGTGCTGTCACTTGTGCCGGGTTAAGGCCAGAACAGTCAAGCATACTTGACTCTGTGGACATCTGTCGAACAGTGGCCCCGCAAAGCTCAATTTTTACGACCGTCTACGCGGTGTCACACAATAAACTGCTCGGTGAGAAAAATTCTCCACATCAAACTGTTTTACATGTGACACACTTTTCCAAAGCAGCCGGTCGCGAGTACCCGCAGATTAATTGGAATGTATGTACCTGACTTTTGTGAAGTGCCTTGAGACGACATGTGTTGTGAATTGGCGCTATATAAATAAACTGAATTGAATTTAATTGAATTTTAGTTCCGAAGAATGGGATGAAGTCCACAGTATTTGGGGCTAACAATCCGTCCTCAGCCCCTAGAAAAAAAGAGTCCGGGGGTCAGCCTTAGGTAGCAGTTCCCAGTTCATTTTTGGTTCAGAGGTTAGTGTTTGGACAGGAGTGAGGCAGGCTTGGGCAAGGACTAACACTAATTAAATGTTTTAAAGAAGACACAAATAAAAATCCTGTGTAAATAATTGTCACACCATAATTAATACTGCTTTTAAACCTTAATAATTTATCAGTTCAAAACCATAAGACATAAAAAGATTTTTAAAAACAGCAATGATCAGCGGGGTTGGATAAATTATTTACCCTTCTTCATACCTTGTTGATAGATTTTACAGGGTGATTCATGGACTGCAATGGCTTGCCATGTCTTTTAGGAACGCTGTTACCTCAGTTTAAACACCTGCAGATCATCTCAAACCCCTCCTTTGTGATGACATTTGGAGGGGCTCCGCCTCTTTAACCACCCACAACCATCAGTTCGATGGACTGTGAAAGGTGTTGTCTTTTAGCTGGTGCGTGTGGTTTTGGCTGGACGCCAGTTACACCCCCTGGTTCTGTGCATCACTTGGGGACTTTACTTTGCGCTTCTTATTAGGGCTTTTTCTCAGTTTGTGAATGTTTAATACACTTTCGCCTTGTCCGCTCTTGCCTTGAACGAAAACGTGTTCCCACACAAGCTGAGCATATCTCACGAATCTCCTGAATGGAGAGATCCTGTGATGCAAGCCATAGGTTCACATCATACTGCGCGCTAACGTTGGGTTGTGAAGAAGAATACAAGGACTTAACAGTGGTCTCTCTCTCAAGACTGGAGCAGAACAATCCCTGATAAATAGCTGTTTAAAACGGTGGAATATTCTCTGGGACCCTGTTTGTCATTCCTGTTTTGCAAACTGTCAACGCATTAATAGTGTGCAGCTGCTCATCTCTTTAAACATACCATCTTCTCTAGGAGCCTGGCAGAGAGCTGGATAAAACTGTCACTAATTTCGGAGGAAGAGTCTTTTATGCAACACATGAACACTCTTTATGCGCTGTTTCAAATAAGCCCTCAGCTTCTCATTCGATCGAAGGGATAAAACGCAAGTCAATGAAGACAATCGTTCACACCTCACGCAGGTAAGCATACAATATTTGACTCCTGGCACTGGATCAATAAACTTCTATGTCCGTT
Source organism: Crenichthys baileyi (assembly GCA_036173005.1). Lineage (NCBI taxonomy): Eukaryota > Metazoa > Chordata > Actinopteri > Cyprinodontiformes > Goodeidae > Crenichthys > Crenichthys baileyi. The sequence goes on along the minus strand of JAHHUM010000077.1, from coordinate 321,393 downwards.
CAGCAAGGGATTCAACGCTGACTTAAAACGCGACCCTCCATTGACTCCCCAAGGTGGACCAGTCACTCTTGATGACTGTCCACGTGATTAGGTTTTCATGAAATGGTTTGGAAGATACGAACTAATCTCTGGGAAGCCGAAATACAAGTTTTATTCATGATTTAAATGATTGGAGCTTTCTAATGAATGGACTCGTGCAAAGGTGGTGGTGGGGTCAGGTTGGTATGAGTAACTTCGTCCGAGAACCATGGGCGTCATGTACGGGCCCATAGGGCTCAGATAACAGAGCAGACGGGAGAGGCTGGTTTCCGTTTCACGAGCAGCGACCGCCGCCAAGGGGGCTCATTACCCTTAATTGCTAAACTTGTGCACGCCGAGGTCTGGACCTCTGGTCATGCTTGTTGGATTGGTTCACTGCTAATGGATTTAGGCAGGGCACCAACATGGAGACCATCTGACTTCCAACACTTCTGTTAAGGTCTGCTGGACAGTAAGTTGAACCATTGGAATAACATTTAGGCAAGGGGGATCTCTGTAGTGTTGCTGGATGGCTGCTGTCTAGCTTGCCCCTGCCTTGTGGCTGCTGTGAGTGATGAAAATGCAAATCAGGTACCTGAAAGGTGGGGGTCTGCCCCCCTTTGGGATGATTAGCTTTCTTGAGCTCATCTGCCATTCAGGTTCTCTATACCTTTGCTTCAGCTTTCTCTCCATCCTATCCTCAGCTTTTTTTGAGAGTCTCAAGCTTTGTGGCACTTTTCTCTTTGAAGGGTCATCTGGTGGTCAGTCGTTGTAACTGAAAGATATCTTTTAGCTTCAAGTTTGTGATTTTCTGCTGATACAACCACAGGTAAGCCCTGACACTCAGAAAAAACATCTGGAATCAGAATCTGCCTCTAGTGGATTTCAATTAGGCAAAGTAATCTTCTGGATCTGTTTATCACATGCAGCAGGTCAAATCGATTTAAAGCATCCCGCTCATCTGCGAGACAAACAGATCAGCAAACAAATATCAACTTCTGCATCTCCACGTCTGCTGAATTCATAATGGGAGTTTTGATCTCCATTCATTTGTTCAGGGACACTACAAAACAACAACAAAATTTATTGGAAATTGCTAAAAAAAAGAAAAAAAAAAAGTGCAACACATCTAACAAATGTATGTCCAAGCTATAATATGTATATTCTGACTATACATATAATGGAACATTTGTTTATGAGTTAAAAACAGGCAACAGAAGTTGATCATTCATACCTGTGACTTATGACAACACTAGCCTCTAAGTGTACAATGCTACTCTTTTATCCTTGATATTTTTGTGATTTTAGCATTAATTTTTTTAGACACTATTCTTATACCTTAAGGGAATTTGTTTTAAAAATGAAACCAAAGGATAAAAGAAAATTGCTACACCCTCATTTTTTTCAGGTGTATAATGCAATTGACTTTTTCCTTCCGGCCTCATCCCCTCTTATGGCAGGGTGGATTAGATTTAAATTTGGGATTCTTAATGTAGTATTGAATCCTGTTCTTCCAAAACAAAACAAACTATAAATGTTACTGAATGGATACATGCATCAAAAAATCTAGGTGTGAGGTAATAAATTAAACTGCAAAGTTAATTCAGTTGTCAGGATTGTGGGTGCCTTACACTAATAAACACGGCACTCTGGATATAGATGCGGCAGGCAATGTATGGACCAGCTGAGGGTAAATGAAGTTAAAACCAAGTCTCAAAGTTATTTCGCTTACACAAGAGAAAACCAGACTGTATCAGAACATTCAAAAGTTTGCCTATTGTAGCCAGAGTTTGATTGTTACTAACACAGAGATAATTGCGAGTATAAATTTCGTACGAAAGTCTAAATATTGTGTTAACTCTCCTGGAATGTCCAGACCGGTTAATATGTTCTCCTTAAATATAATCAGGGACCACATCTGATGTTAGAACTCCTGAGGTTTGAGTCCTATGTGTGACCAGTGAAAGCTGGTTTTAAGAGCATTTATCACTTGGTAAATCAATAATGTGCAGTTGTGGTTTATTCACCTTCTACACTGTTATGAACAGGGCAAGCTGTTCATGGTAATGCCCACCAGGGGCGCCAATGTTGTGATTATTAATCTGACAATATAATTTAATATGTAAATTATATATTTGACAAATAATATTTCCGGTCTGTTAAAGGGTTGTCCTGTGAATACCAGCCCAGTAAGGCGATGGTATTAGGACAAAGTTGAAAGGTGTGAGCCAAGCTCTGACATTATTGAACAGCAAAACTCTGCACACACATGGAATGAATTCACACAATTTATAAAATACAAGAATTTATTAACAAAAAATAAGTCAACTCAAAGTCAAACATATTTCAATCAACAAAACTCTTTACTAGGCTAAAAAAATCCAACCTTAAATACCAAAGCAGAATTAAAGAATGATGAGGACTAATGGGCTATGTACTATATAAAACAAGTTGATTAAAGATGATTGAAAAAACATGACCAAAAGAGTGATGCAACATACACCATGCAATGTTATTTAGTTTGAGAACACCAAGGATTATCTTGAAGAATCTGGAAATGAAGTTAATGTAGTGTTGGAACCCAAACTTAGGCAATAATTAGCAAACCATTTAGACAACCATTCACAATGCAAGATCAGATAAAATATTTTTTATTTTATTAAAATATTGTTTTTTTTAAAGAATGGATTGCTAAATTAAAACCAACCTTTGGATGAATAATTTCTCAACGGTGTCTAATTAGTTGCCTTATTTTTATTAAAAATAATATTTAAAGAAATATTATTAAGGGGATATTGGAAATAGCCAAATCTTTCTAGAGAAATGGGGCTTAATAGTGTTTACTTAGTTATCAGATTTAGGAAAAAATATGTTTAGAGACTATTATTCACTAACTTGAAAAATTAAACCTTCTCTGTGAAATATTCTGTAGCAGCAAGCACGTGTTCTTACCGGTTAGCAGTTGACCTAACAAGAGAAACAGAGAGCTTAGCCACAGAAACAAACACACACCTTTAAAATATACCATCAATAAAAGGGTTAAAATGCATAGCTAAGCACGGACGGGGCCGGGGGGGGTTATGAGCAACCTTCTGGTGTTTAAAATCACCCTTTAACTAAAGTTTGTCTTAACTTTAAAAAAACACACAAACACAGAACACAAAGCTGATCTTGTGTGCAGCCTACTAGCACTAAGGTAGCAGTTTTTCAAACAACAAAACCAAACTTCATAAAAAATGAAAACGTTCAGATCATTTCATCCTAACTCTTTCTATATTCTCTCTGCCCAAAAACCAAACCTCTGACCATGCTGAGGAAAAGATGTCCGAGGCGGCAAAGTTTGAAGAGGGTCCCCCACAGTCAACGAGCGGTTAGCTTTCGGCTAACCTCGGTAAGCCTCGGGGCCTGTAGCTGGACGTTTTAGTCTGTGACAAACGGTTAGCTCCGTAGCTGGGCGTTTTGCAAGACGGCTCGTTCTGTCCGTCAACCAGCTGTTCATTACCGTAACCACGATGATGCGGGCCGTTTGTCCTCCTCTCAGGCAAGGAAAACCGATTCATTCGGCTTGTAGAGACGGCGTCTCTGCTGTGACTTTTTGAGACCGTTGCTCCTGCAGGCCTCAAGGGAGAAAGTCAAGGCATGGCGTGTACCTTAACTCACGTTTTTACGAATGAATACTGGGTACACAAACAGTTATTCAGTCATACTCAACTTTTTTGCATATGATCGGTGATCGTATGACACTCTTGGATCCGGGGTTTTGAAGAGTAGAGTTTATGTCTTTTTGTGCCAGCAAAAGACTTCAGCGCGTTGTGTCTGCTCCTGGTCCGATGGTCAACCGGCTTGGAGAGGTCGGCTTGTCGGAGAGGGGGTGCTCTTATTCAGACAGTGGCATCATGGCAAGTCTGCTGTTACCCCCCTTTCCTCTGTTGCTGGAAGTCAGTTAAATGCAATTTATTTTGAAAACTCCAGAGAAGTGTATACCGGGGTTTTAATGTTGAAATCCATGGCTGTGGGTCCCAACAACAGGAGGTGGATTGGCTGGTGCACTCAGAACCACCTGCAGCTAAACCAGCTAAAGGCAGTGAAGATGACGGTGGACTTCCGAAGAACACCCCCTACATTGCCTCCCCTCACCACTCTCAACAACTCTGTCTACTGTGGATCACTTCTGGTTCCTAGGAACCACCCTTTCTTGGGACCTGAGGTGGTCCTTCTGTGGCAACTTAAGAAGTAAAACCTTCCACAGAAGCTGCTGGTCATATTCTACACCACCATCATTCACTCTGTTCTGTGCTCATACATTACTATGTGGTTTGGCTCATTCACAAAACAGGACAGGTCCAAACTGCAACAAACAATTAGATCTGCAAAGATGATCATCAGGGCTGACCTTCCCTCCATCCAGGAATTCTACAGGTCTAGGGTCAGGAAAAGGGCAGCTAACATCTCTGGAGATCTAACAGATCATGGACACCGATTGTTTAGACTTTTACCTTCAGGTTGGCACTACAGAGCACAAATAGCAAAAACCAGCTGCCACAGAGACAGTTTCTTCCCCCAGGCTATATCTCTGATGAACACCTCACAGCCACTGTAGGCAGCTACTTTGCTGGAAACAAATAAACGTGTTTACACTATTACCACCTGTCTTCCCTCTTCTTGTATACATAAAACAAACACTTGTACATACTGTTCCTTATCCGTATTTTTTTAAGTGTTTTCACACATTGTGGTTGTTTGGATTGGTTAATATACGATGAGAGCGATGGAAACCAAAGTCAAATTCCTTGTCTGCGCTCACAAACTTTGCTAATAAAGTTGATTCTGAGATATATATATAGTAAGAGAAAGAGAGAGAGAGAGAGATTTTCTAATCATGGTAAGTACTCCTTGCACTCTTACTCAAAGAAAAGGCAACCACAAAAAGGGTTTAATGTCAGAACAATCTCCACAATTCAAGATAATGAAGGATCAACACTCCTTTAATTCTTATGAACTGTTTTTAATTGTTAATTTTACTATAGTATTTGTGCACACGTGAAAGAAACTAAAGATATGTTAAATTGTACAGAAGCTACATAACACGTGTTACTGCCAACACTTTAGGCCAGAACTGTAAAGAAACTACACTTTTCTGTCATCAAGCAAAAACTGAAAACGTTTCAATAAATTCATTATTTATAGATGTTAATTACAGACCAAACTCATTTAAGCTAAATTCACAAAACATATATGTAACTAGTACAACAGGCAACAGATAAACCTATAGTTAATTCCTTTAAAAATAAAAAGTTTTTTTCTTTGAAAATAAAAACAAATCCAATATATCACAAATTTTTGTCCTGGAGTTTCAACATCAAAATTACAAAAAGAAGATAAAAAAGCTTAAGAATGCTATGACAAAATATTTCAAGCTAGTTATCTGGTATAAATATGCTGTAAAAATGTACAAAAATTTTAAAATATATTAAAAATATAATTATATATAATATATAAAATAATATATATTATAATATATATTAAATATCAAAATTATATATGAAAACAAGTGCAAAATGGTCCCTACAATGCAATACAGCCTAACTGCAAATGGTTTTCATGTACACAAAATACAGGTAGCAGACAGTAACACCTTCAATATTAATAATAAATCATACAAAATATGCATATGGAAACAATGAACACAAAAAATAAAGACAGAATATCAAATATACGACATGTGAGTGCTCTGGTGACTATACAAGGTTGGAGAAAAAGAAAGTTGAGCCCTTTAGATAGTTTTCATCTGGAACCTCAAGGTCCAGTTTTCCTGTAGGAAAGTCAAGCCGATTGTTTGGAAATTTTTGAGATTTTGCTTGTTTAGGGAAAACAGTGACGTAGTATCCCCCTGAACCCTCAGGCACATTTAATGGTGAACTTTGAGATAAATCGTGCATACTACGAGCTCTGCTACCAGTTGGCAGTCCTCTGCTGTTTCTGGAATCAACATAAACTGCTGAAGAAGGGATCCCTTGTTGATAATTAGATGGTGCACAGAGGTCCAATTGTGAACCCCTGGCTCTAAGGACATGGTTTTTCTCTGTGAAATCATCAATGTTGAGATCTGAACGATTAAAATCAATGTACTGGTGCAAAGCATCATCCACTGCAGGGTAGCTGGACCTTGCTTTGATTCTTGCAGATTTTCTGTTTGGATAATTAAGTTGGTTGCCTTGATCTATGTCCAAATCAGGTCTTTTTAAACTCTTACTTGCCACATCGGATCTGCGATTCTTATAGTCTACATTGAAATTTATGGACGCATCATCAGTATTAAGATCTGGAGTTCCTAGATGAGGATCAGCTAAATCTAAAGCTGGCAAACGTAAATCAGAACCTTTCAGCTTTGGCAATGATCCTTTTGGACCAGTACTATATACATTGGGCATGTTCAACTCAGGCCCCTGTAGCTCACTTGTTATATTAGCATTGAGGCCTTTTGGCATCTTTATTTGGGACTTCTTTAGACTGGCACCAGGTAAACCAATATTGCTATCTGGTGTGTTCATGTCCAACTTAGGAGCTTGGAGGTTGATGTTTGGAGCAGCAAGCTCAAGGGAGTTGAGTCCACCTTTTAGGTTTGGAGATCCGAGATTTAGTTTTGGAGAATTTAGGTCCGAATTTAATTTCAGATTGTGTCCCTTTGGTAATTTAGCATTTAAATTTGGTGATTTGAAATCAAGATCGGGGCTGTCTAGAGTTGGACTAGAAAACCCCACGTCAGGAATTTTCAAGTTTGGCAGTTTAAATGGTGAAGTACCAAAATCTACATCTGGAACATCTAGGCTAGGTTTGGAGCTTTTGAAGTCTTTTTTTGGTAAACTCAGGTTGGGAGACTCAAGTCTGCCTTTTATTGTTGCATCATCAAGATCTGAGCCATCTATCTTTGGACTTGAAAATCCCACATTGGGCATTTTCAAATTTGGCCTTTGACGTTTTCCTGATGGGCTCCCAAAATCTACATTAGGAACTTCAAAGCGATTCATCCCACCCTTGATCTTTGGAGCTTTCACACTGAAACCTGGTGACTTGAGATCTGCATTTAAGTCCAAATTTGGTCCTTTTGGTGAAGTACCTGAAAGATTCATTTTTGGCATCTTCAGTTTTCCTGAAGGAGCATTTACATCCCAGTCTGGACCTTTAATTTCAGGCATTTTCAGTTTGCCTGAGGGCATGTCTAAGTTGGCCTTTGGGCCATTCAGGTCCAGTTTGGGGGTTTTAAAGTCTGCCTTGGGCATATTAATGTTAGGCATATTTATTCCACCTCTGAGATTAGGACCAGAGACATCTAGATCAGGTGCTCCTAGGTCCAAGTTAGGACTATCTATCTTTGGACCTGAAAGACTCAAGTCAGGCAGGTTTAAGTTTGGTTTCTTAAATTTCCCAGACGAATCAGGCATGTTCAAATCTAGATCAGCTTTAGGCCCTTTGACATTTACATCAGGTGCATTTACATCTATATCTGGAGCTTTCAGGTTACCATCAAGTTCAGGTCCTTTCATACTTGGGAGGCCAAATTTTGGCATTTTCATTTTAGGCATTTTAAATTTTCCTTTGGGTGCTCCAATGTTAACATCTGGTGTATTAACATCTAACTTAGGACCTTTAAGGTTCATGTCTGGCAAGTCCAGATCAGGAGCATTCATCCCACCCTTGATCTTTGGAGCTTTGAGATTCAAATTTGGTGACTTGAGATCTGCATTTAGGTCCAAATTTGGTCCTTTTGGTAAAGTACCTGAAAGATTCATTTTTGGCATCTTCAGTTTTCCTGAAGGAGCATTAACATCCCAGTCTGGACCTTTAATTTCAGGCATTTTCAGTTTGCCTGAGGGCATGTCTAAGTTGGCCTTTGGGCCACTCAGGTCCAGTTTGGGGGTTTTAAAGTCTGCCTTGGGCATATTGAAGTCAGGCATATTTATTCCACCTCTGAGATTAGGACCAGAGACATCTAGATCAGGTGCTCCTAGGTCCAAGTTAGGACTATCTATCTTTGGACCTGAAAGACTCAAGTCAGGCAGGTTTAAGTTCGGTTTCTTAAATTTCCCAGACAAATCGGGCATGTTCAAATCTAGATCAGCTTTAGGCCCTTTGACATTTACATCAGGTGCATTTACATCTATATCTGGAGCTTTTAGGTTACCATCGAGTTCAGGTCCTTTCATACTTGGGAGCCAAATTTTTGGCATTTTCATTTTAGGCATTTTAAATTTTCCTTTGGGTGATCCAATGTTAACATCTGGTGTATTAACATCTAACTTAGGACCTTTAAGGTTCATGTCTGGCAAGTCCAGATCAGGAGCATTCATCCCACCCTTGATCTTTGGAGCTTTGAGATTCAAATTTGGTGACTTGAGATCTGCATTTAGGTCCAAATTTGGTCCTTTTGGTAAAGTACCTGAAAGATTCATTTTTGGCATCTTCAGTTTTCCTGAAGGAGCATTAACATCCCAGTCTGGACCTTTTAATTTCAGGCATTTTCAGTTTGCCTGAGGGCATGTCTAAGTTGGCCTTTGGGCCACTCAGGTCCAGTTTGGGGGTTTTAAAGTCTGCCTTGGGCATATTGAAGTCAGGCATATTTATTCCACCTCTGAGATTAGGACCAGAGAACCTCTAGATCAGGTGCTCCTAGGTCCAAGTTAGGACTATCTATCTTTGGACCTGAAAGACTCAAGTCAGGCAGGTTTAGTTCGGTTTCTTAAATTTCCCAGACAAATCGGGCATGTTCAAATCTAGATCAGCTTTAGGCCCTTTGACATTTACATCAGGTGCATTTACATCTATATCTGGAGCTTTTAGGTTACCATCGAGTTCAGGTCCTTTCATACTTGGGAGGCCAAATTTTGGCATTTTCATTTTAGGCATTTTAAATTTTCCTTTGGGTGATCCAATGTTAACATCTGGTATTAACATCTAACTTAGGACCTTTAGGTTCATGTCTGGCAAGTCCAGATCAGGAGCATTCATCCCACCCTGATCTTTGGAGCTTTGAGATTCAAATTGGTGACTTGAGATCTGCATTTAGGTCCAAATTTGGCCTTTTGGTAAAGTACCTGAAAGATTCATTTTGGCATCTTCAGTTTTCCTGAAGGAGCATTAACATCCCAGTCTGGACTTTAATTTCAGGCATTTTCAGTTTGCCTGAGGGCATGTCTAAGTTGGCCTTGGGCCACTCAGGTCCAGTTTGGGGTTTTAAAGTCTGCCTTGGGCATATTGAAGTCAGGCATATTTATTCACCTCTGAGATTAGGACCAGAGACATCTAGATCAGGTGCTCCTAGGTCCAAGTTAGGACTATCTATCTTTGGACCTGAAAGACTCAAGTCAGGCAGGTTTAAGTTCGGTTTCTTAAATTTCCCAGACAAATCGGGCATGTTCAAATCTAGATCAGCTTAGGCCTTTGACATTTACATCAGGTGCATTTACATCTATATCTGGAGCTTTTAGGTTACCATCGAGTTCAGGTCCTTTCATACTTGGGAGGCCAAATTTTGGCATTTTCATTTTAGGCATTTTAAATTTTCCTTTGGGTGATCCAATGTTAACATTGGGTGTATTAACATCTAACTTAGGACCTTTAAGGTTCATGTCTGGCAAGTCCAGATCAGGAGCATTCATCCACCCTTGATCTTTGGAGCTTTGAGATTCAAATTTGGTGACTTGAGATCTGCATTTAGGTCCAAATTTGGTCCTTTTGGTAAAGTACCTGAAAGATTCATTTTGGCATCTTCAGTTTCCTGAAGGAGCATTAACATCCCAGTCTGGACCTTTAATTTCAGGCATTTTCAGTTTGCCTGAGGGCATGTCTAAGTTGGCCTTTGGGCCACTCAGGTCCAGTTTGGGGGTTTTAAAGTCTGCCTTGGGCATATTGAAGTCAGGCATATTTATTCCACCTCTGAGATTAGGACCAGAGACCTCTAGATCAGGTGCTCCTAGGTCCAAGTTAGGACTATCTATCTTTGGACCTGAAAGACTCAAGTCAGGCAGGTTTAGGTTCGGTTTCTTAAATTTCCCAGACAAATCGGGCATGTTCAAATCTAGATCAGCTTTAGGCCCTTTGACATTTACATCAGGTGCATTTACATCTATATCTGGAGCTTTTAGGTTACCATCGAGTTCAGGTCCTTTCATACTTGGGAGGCCAAATTTTGGCATTTTCATTTTAGGCATTTTAAATTTTCCTTTGGGTGATCCAATGTTAACATCTGGTGTATTAACATCTAACTTAGGACCTTTAAGGTTCATGTCTGGCAAGTCCAGATCAGGAGCATTCATCCCACCCTTGATCTTTGGAGCTTTGAGATTCAAATCTGGTGACTTGAGATCTGCATTTAGGTCCAAATTTGGTCCTTTTGGTGAAGTACCTGAAAGATTCATTTTTGGCATCTTCAGTTTTCCTGAAGGAGCATTAACATCCCAGTCTGGACCTTTAATTTCAGGCATGTTCAGTTTGCCTGAGGGCATGTCTAAATTGGCCTTTGGGCCACTCAGGTCCAGTTTGGGGGTTTTAAAGTCTGCCTTGGGCATATTGAAGTCAGGCATATTTATTCCACCTCTGAGATTAGGACCAGAGACATCTAGATCAGGTGCTCCTAGGTCTAAGTTAGGACTTTCTATCTTTGGACCTGAAAGACTCAAGTCAGGCAGGTTCAAGTTTGGTTTCTTAAATTTCCCGAATGGTCCTGAAATATCAATGTCTAGATCAGTTTTTATTTCTTGGCTACTGGGTGCATTAATGGCCATGTCTGATTTATCCAAATTGGCATCAATCTGTGGTCCTCTGAAACCTGGTAGATTAAATGTAGGCATTTTGAATTTAGGCATCTTTTGTTTTGATTTTTGTGAACTGATGTCAGTATCTGGAGTGTTCATGTCTAAGCTTGAGGTATTATAGCCAAAATCAGGGGTTTTAAAGTCTCCCATGAAGTTAATGCCCCCTTTGAATTTTGGAGCAGATACATCTATGTCAGGACCATTTACCTCAGAGTTAAACTGCTTAACCTCTGGAATGTTCACTTTTGGTACATGCAAGTCAGCATCTGGGAGTTCCATGTGTCTATTGAAGCCTGGTAGTTGAATATCTGGCAAATCAAATTTGGGCATGGTAAACGTAGGAGCCTTGTACTTTCCAGATGTACCTTCTATATCATCCAAAGGAGTATCAGTGGCCAAATGTGTTCCTTTCAAGTTGGCTTTGGATAAATTTGCATCAGATGCAGACATACCACTTTTTATCTTACTGTTTTTTAAACTGAAGTCAAGCGTTTTATCAGCACCCTGACTTTCACCAGAGAACCCAATTTTGGGCAATGTGACTGATCCAGGTGGAGCATCCACATCTATATTTCCTAGCTCCATTTGAGGTAGTGTCTCAGACAGCCTGCATTTTGATGAACCCATGAAACTAGATGGGTCATCTAAATTTAGATCTGGGGTTTTCAGTCTTTTTGAATGTTTCAGACTGAGTTTACCTATGGGGACTGCTGAGATTTCATCTGGTGTCATAACCTCTGTATTCGGGTTATTTATAAAAGGATCTGGAAGGGTTACATCTGAATCTTTTGTGGCCAATCCTGTATCCAGAACTCTTTCAGGGTTTGGCATTTTCAAGTCCTCTGAGTTTCTGTCAGTATTTGCCAGGCACTTAGCAGCAGCATTCATGGCATTTAAATCATGTGGTAATGTCCGAGAGAGATGAGACTGTGGATTTCTGGCATCAAGTTTTAGTCGTGGCACTTGGGTATCACCAACAGTAAGCCCATTCAAACTGACACCAAGTGGTGGAAGGTTCAGGTTGCTACCATCTATCAGATGTCTGGTTTCAGACTTAGAACCTTCATTAGTATCTGCCATCAGTGATTTGGATTTTAGAAGACCAAAGTCAACTCCAAGGCGAGGCAGCCCCATGTCATGTTTTAGGTTGACCTTGGATGAGGTGGCAACTGTTGACTTGTTAGCAGCAGACAAGTCATCCTTCACAAACCTCTTTATTTTGGCATTGTAGAGTTTACTGTAGGAATCCTTCAGCATCTAGAAATATAAGCCATAACTAGTTGATAAGAATGTGGTGTCAAAGGCATCAGAAACATTAAGGCCAGTTTTAAGATGTTACCTTATAAAGCTAATAAAAGTTTAAAGTATCATGTTCAACCTACTGCCTCTGGGTTTCTGGCACACTGGTCCAAATTGTCCATACTCTTGCTTAGGCCGCTTCGGGTAAGAACTTGAACCTTGTCATTAAATGGCTCCATCACTTTCAGCACCTTTATCACCTCCTCTTTTGACAGCTGATCAAAGTTTATTGTTGCTCCCAAAATTTCATCCCCTGAAAAAGACAAATTAGTTATTTCAATAACTATTGACTCGTTTCATAGAAATTCTGTTAATTGTGAAAATAGTTTTTAAATTTCATGATCTCTTTGGTGCATCAGTGTTATGGGCATAAACTCATGCACATAACTGAGGCCTGATGTTGATCTGTCTTTGAGATGCCACTGAGAGCACAATGCCAATTAATCACAAAGGAAAATCGGTAAGTATGCATAAGATGGGAGCAGGTGGCAAACCACACTTCCCTTCGAAACTGTAGTCAGTTTATTCTGTAAAGCAAACTGCTGATGCAGCACTGAGATGCCTTTGTTGTTTGAACTGTGGTGATCTTTATTGCAATAAGAGCATTAGAGTCCTAGGCATGGAACCGATTTTAACAGAGCACCTCGATTAGACTGTAAATAGAAAAATTACATCAGGGGGACTGATTAATTTTGTATTGGATAGATTTAATTATATATTTCTAACTATGAATTGGAGGTTTTACATGTACAGTGCTTTCAGGTGAGGTGTTGTGAAATGGTGCTATTTAAAAAACAAAATTAAAATAAATCTGTTTAATGCAATAAGCTTCCCAAATGAGTATTTATGGTTTCTAATTATTGCATATCCTAACTATAATGTCAACTTAAGAAGAAGATTTCCAACTACAAAAATAGCAATAGGCTCAATAGAAAAACAAGTAACAGAAGGAGTTGAATAGTTGGTTAAAGAAGACTTGCGTTTTAGTAAAGATGACAATAATTTCTTAAATTCTTACGGTCAGTATGTTTTTAATTCTGAATACTAGAACAATGATACCTCTTTTGAAATAAAGACAATAAGAAGTCAGAGCTCATACCTTCCTTCAGGTTATGGGAGGCATTGGTAATGCTGGAAATGACCAGTGCCCCTCCTTCTGATTCCTCCAGGGTCAAGGCCTCAGAGAGGCTCCGTCCCCTTCGATGGGTTGGCTGCACACAAAATGTTTTTTATTTAGTGTCTTCGATCCACATTCTTATCCACAAGAAAGTAATGAAGTAAACACCACTTTGAGCACTGATACATATAATTCCATACCATGTTTTTGATGGTTGTTTGCAGATCTCAGACTAAACCTAGAAGAAAAGAAAATAGTCAGTGAATAGAGTCTGATGTTATGGGAATATGACCAAACCCATCACAGTTGAAAAACCATAAGTGTGCCTTCCCAAACTTAATGCAGGTTGTCCCTGCAAAATGCTTTGGTCATAGCAGCAGGTGGTCTTTTACCAGCTCAATTCAGCAAGATAAAAACAGCTTTACAAAGCATTTACCTTTAAAGAAGTAGTAAAAATCACTATAAAGGTAAATGCTCATGCCTGCAAATATCAGAAAATCTTAATGGCGAAAGGAATACCATGCCAGTTTTTTATTTTTCCCACCCAGCAAACTCAGCAGGAATGTAAGTTATAACCTTTAGCTGCAGGGTCAATATGAGAAACCAGAAACCGGTTCCTACGGAGTTGTGTATAATTGCTTTTTTTGTTTTTTGTTTTTTTTTTCATAAGCAAACACAGTCAGAGAAACTGTACCCACTGCTTTCTAATACAACAGGAAACTGACAGACCTGGCAAGTTATGTTCTTTCAAAATCATTTATTCCATTATTTATACAGTGTTATGCTTCAATGTACTGCCATACAATATCAACAAATACACAAATTTATCAGGCTATAAGAAAATTATAACTAAAACAATGCCCCCTTGTCTGTTGGCATCAGTGCAAGTTGATAATGAACTGTCAAAATCAAATCAGCAGTTTTTTATTTGAAATATGACATATGTAATACATTCTGCTGACTGTTGATACTGAGCTACTGCATTAACATTTAAGCATAAATGTGAACAAATCTATCCTTATATAAATTTTACAGTTATAGGAAATTTGAAGAAAAATCTGCAATTAAATGAAACCCTTAATCTGACCAAGCATATGGCAAATCTCCAGATTAGTTTCAGAACATGACCGATGGTGGCCCCAAACCAGGAGTTTCATGCAAAAGCCACCAGCCTGATACTAGAAGCCATCTGAACTGATAACTGATCTGTGAAGCTGCTGATATACAACACAAGAGAAGGCAAAGTGCACCAAAAAAAGATAAATGTTCCTTCCCCAAAACAGACTAAAGCACACTCACTGATCATCCAGTTTTATTGCATTTTAACCAGAAATACAGCTTCTAATTTCTAAAGAGAGAAAGTATAGAGGTGCAGATACATGTAAGTGCATCTAAATTATATCTTCTTAAAAACAAAAAAGAAAAAACTGTTTGACTGCGCAGAGGAAACAAAACATCTGGGGTGAAGATGTCTCTCTGTCGCTATCTGCTGAAACCTGCTGGATGAAGTAAAACATGCCTGAAACACAGGCCATATCTCATGGTGCAGAGATGCTGGTTTGACAGAAACTGCCTGCATGCCCGAAACTCAACACCTGGACAGCAGCTCTCTCACCCCCAAATTCTTTAAAACCAAAGACCATGCCACACACTAAATGAAGAACATCAATATAAACTCACTAAAATCTAAAGTCAAGCTGACCTGAGGATCCATCAAGCTGTTTCAGCTGTCTTGAAGTTGAGTTCAGTCCGTGCTGACAGCTGAACTGGCTGTCACTGAGGAGAGGAGCACCTGTCAGGCAGGTGGATACTCCACCTGAAGCAGACAAACAGGTTGAGCACTAAACGTCTTGACACCATGTGGTGAGACGTCAGCAGATCCAAACATAAACTGTCACTTCAAACTTCCTCCTGCAAACACACCTTAACTGCAACACACCTGGGTTTCACATGTATGCAAACAAAAAGCATACACTGCACTGCTGGAGTAAAATGTCAGTCTTTGACCCACTCTTCACCAACCAGCAGCAGCTAATTTTTTGCCAAAGGCAAATACCAACACTCTGAAGCCAATTAGAAATACAATCACTTTTTGGGTCTAAGAACGGGGACAACGGGGACAGGAAAACAAAAACCAAACAGTCCTGATAACATAAGTGGTGTGAGAAGAATGTCAACCTGAGCCAAAGGCGCGGCGGAGGGCGTTCACTGTATGACTCACTTTCCTTACAGTCAGTGAATCTAGGAACAAAGAACAAGAGTCCGATCCTAAACCTACATGTAACACTGCAGCTCTCCATCACATCTGATGATATAAAAGAAAAAGTTGTTATCAGACACACCCGCTGGAACAAACAGGGCGGATGCCTGTGTTTACACCCAGAGCTTCTGTTGTTCTTATTAATCACGTGCAAATAAAAAGCACCTGAACTTTAAACCTACTTCTTAGTATAACGCAGAACTGAAACAAATCTAAAAATCTTTGCTTCTATGTTTAGTTTGAATTAAAATAAATTTTAAAATTTTTTGGGCATTTTAAAACAAAATTTTTTCTTTTCTTAAAAGGGCATTTTAAATATTTTTTAAAGTTTGGGGGATGTCCCCAATTTGAATGAATACATTTTTCTGAAAAACAAGTCAGAAATGTTTTTTTAAACAAATGCAAAGCGGACCCCAAATTTTTCCTGGGGTCTACCCTCGGTGGGGATTTAAAAAATTTTCAAAGTCGTGTAAAAACCCTTCCCAACTGTTTTTAAAAAAAAAAAAAAAAGGTAAAAAAATTTAATTTTCCCTTTAAATTTAATAGTCTCTTAATCTTCCAAGATTATATATTGAAATGAGTCGATTAAAAAACATAAAAACAAATATAGAAAAAATAAAGTAAAATTAAAATGAAATATCAAAAATAAATGTTTATGTATTCATTTGTCTGTCATTTGTTCTCTCTAAGAAATAAAGTTTAGCACCCAGAAGCAGTGGTCTGATTAGGAAGTTCTTTGGTCCAACAGCAGACCAGTTATAGGGATGTTGGTACTTCTACAAAACTGACAGCAAAGGGTGTAAGTAGTGGCAAGAGTGAAGTGGCAGTGGCTGGAGCTTCAGACAATCAGTTTAAAAACAGTGCCCCGATTAACCAGACCCCCCGGGGAATGAAACCCAAACAGCATTTTCAGTTTTTGGGACAAAAAATCTGGAAGGGGTTTCCACTAAAGATAAAAGGACCTGGAGGGTTTTGTGGGGGTCTACAGGAGTTACAGGGGCCCCTGGTTTTGGGAAAACCCCCGGGTGCATGAGGGCCCCAAAAAGGTGGGAAAAAAAAAAAAAGGGTAATCCCCACCCCTTTTAAGATCCAACCCCCCGCCTAAAACCAAACTATGACAGGAAGTAGTCAAAAGGCCCAAAATAATTCATTAACCCAAAAATTTCACTTTTTTACCCTTTCACACTTTTAAGGGCGTAAAAAATCATTGTCAACAAATTGCTATGAAAAAATTAGTCATTCCCTTTCCCGAGCAGTCTGTAAAAAAAGTTTAAAAATTAAAAGATTTTTCCCATCACTAAAAAATTTAAATTTTTTTTTCCCCCTACCCAGGGATCAAACCCTTTTCCATATTTAAAACCCTTTGGCTTTTGTACAGAAAAACCTGGATTTAAATCCTTTGTAAAATTTTGGGGGGGTTTTTTTACCCCAATATAGGCCAAAAACTCTGTAAACGGGGAAAAATGGAGTCTGGGAAAACTTTCTCTGATTTTTTCCTTTCTCTTTTTTTTTTTTTACTTTTTTGCCTTTTTTGGTGGGGGTGGGCCCCGCCCTATAATTAAAAACTACTTTTGGGTTAAAAGGGGAAACCAATAATTTCTAAAAATTGGGGGGTTAAAAAAATTTTAAAAAAAAGCAAATAAATCGGGACATTAAATTTTCCTTTTTTGGGTTTCCTAAAAATTTAAATCATTTTAATACATATAGATCAAAGTCAAACTATATAAAAGTAGACGGGGAGTCTAAACCTTTTTTTTTAAAAAGGCCAATTTCTTTTAAATTTATGGAATCAAACCCATCATTTTAAAGATTTAAAAAATTTCCCCCTTGAGCTACAAAAATTAAAATAAAAAGGGGTAAATTTATTATATTAAAAACAAAATTCATTTTTTACTGATGAGATATGTAAATAATAATCCAGACAAAACAAAAAAACCCTAAGGAAAAAACAATAAAGAAAAAAAATTTTACTTTTTTACTGATCAGAATAAAAAAAAAGGAATCGGGTTGGGGTTTAAATGAAAAAACCCTTTTTTCCTAATCAACTTTCCCAAAAAAAAACCTGTTTTGGAAAAAGTTCTCCTTACTTCACCCCCTGGTTTTTTTAGTTTTCCCCCCCTGAAAAAATTTGGAGAGGGGGGACCGGGAAGGCAAAAACAAAATTTGCGGGTTCAGGTTCCCATCTCAGTGGAAACCCTGTTGTTTTTTCCCAATGCCCCATTTACTCGTTTTTTGTACTCGACTCGCGTTTTCCCCGGTTTTAAATTCCGGGCCCCGGGGTTGGGCGGGGGCAGCGGGGACTCGGGTAGAGACACCCAGAAATGTCCCTCTCCCAAAGAAAAACCTCCTCCAGTTTTCTCCGGGGGGACCCCAAGGCTTTCCCCAACCAGTGTTAGGAAAAAACCTTTATTAAATGTTTAATAGCGGGTTTTTTCCCATTTTTTACCATAGTGATATAAAGAAAATTTTAAAAGCCCGAAATAAGAAAAGGGTTAAAAACCCATACAGCCCCAAGGGTTAAAAATGGCCCACGGGTTGTCATAAAAATGACCTGAAGTGGGGCACTGGGGAATAGTGGAGCAGCGGGTTTATTACTGGGTTGATTAAAAAAGGGAAAAGAGCACACTTGGGTTTAAGTAGGGAAACATTACCGGGGTAGATAAAAACAATGGGGGACACATAGTTTTACTGTTTAAATCATGAGGGAGGGGCAAATCCCATTGCATTGGAGTCCCAGATTAAAAACTTTTATGGGCCCTTTTCATGGGGGCTTTTTCCCGGTTTCCTTTTAACAGACGGGGGACGGTCCGAGACGGAGCCTCGGGCGCTGAAATCCCCCCCCTGGTAAATCATTCCCCCTGCCTTTAATTCCCCCCTTAAAAGGAAAAAAAAGGGGGACCCCCGGGGTTAAAAAAACGGGGTTGAAGTCGTTTTTTTTAAGTTTTTCTTCAGATAGGGGTTGTGGTTCCGGTTTCATGGGGCCCCAAAGTACCGGGGGGAGCTCCGGGGGCCCGTCTGACCCCCAGCAGGGGGGCGGTGGGCCCGGGAAAACCACCAAGGGGGACTTTTCCCGGGTCCAGCGTTTTTTCGGGGCCCGTCCCCGGGGCCTTTCCCGGAGGGCCCCTTCCCTTTGTCCCACCTCCGGGGGGAAGGCATCCCCAGGCATCACTCCTATCAGTTTTCCCCGGGAAGGGTTTCCGGCAAAATTCAGCCCCCCCTTTCTTTTCGGGTTCACAGTTGGGCACCCGGTTATGAAAACTTCATTTTTTGACCCTCCAAGTATAAAAGGTCGATTAAAAAGAAATGTCTTTTCTTCGGGAAATGTCAGGACCCCTAATTTCCCCCTTAAGGGCCCCGGGTGTTTCCCTTGGGGCCCTTCCCCCCCCTCAGTAAAAGAGGGTTGGAAATTGGTTCCCCCCCAGCTTTTCTTTTTAAAAATTGGGGGGGGGTTTTCCCCAACCCCCGGGGGGGGTTGCTTAAAACCTTCGGAACCCCCATCCAAAATTTAAAAAGCATTAAAAAAATTCCAACATTAAAAAAAAAATTAATTCGGGACAAAAAAATTTTAAAAAGCTGGGTGGCACATAAAATTAAAAAAGGGGCTTTTGAAGAAGAAATTTTTCTTCAACAAATTTTAAAAAAAAAAACCAAAAACATGGGCCCTCAAAACTTGTCACCCCGGAAAAGGAAGGGATCATTTTGCCCCTTTAAAACGTTTATGGGAAAAGCCTTATCAACCCCCTCATAACCTCTGATTTGAAAAAGGAAAATTTATCTTTATTCGGGTTGGGCGAAAATAAAAATGGGAGCGCCCACGGGGGTTTAACCCTTTGTGAGAAAAAAAGTTCCCAACTTTTTTGGGGCCCCTTTAAACCAAAGATCCCTGGAAAAAAAACTAATGACCCAAAAAGTATGATTAAACATATGGGGGGGAAAATGGCCCCCAGAGCAAAAAAGGCCCCCCCTGGGGCCCCTTTCCCACCCATGCTGGTGGACCCCCCAGAAACGGGAAGCCCCGCGAAAAAAAAAAAGGGAAAGGGGCTTTTTCCCGGGGCCCGTCAAGTGGGGTTTGCTTTGGGTCCCCCCAAAAAAACCCCTGTGGGGGAAATTTGTTTTCCCGCACGACCCCCCGGCATGTCCCAAAAATAAAAGGGGCGTGGAATTTTTTCCCAAAAACCAAAAACCGCAAATTTTTTGCCCTTGCCGTGTAAAAGTGGGTGGGAAAGGAAAAACGTTTTTAATCGACAATTTAATAAATTTAAAAGGAAAACAAAAAAACCTCCCCAAAAAAGCCCACTGATCCTTTTAAAATTTTGATTTAAATGATGGGGGCCCAAAAACACCTGAGGGTTTTTTTTAATGACTTTGTTTTTTTATATTTTAAAACCACAAAGCGATAAAAAACCGGGAATCAAAATTTTAGCCTCTTTTCCCTTTTTAATTTTTAAAACCCCTCGGGAAAATTTGTTTGGGGGAAAAACTTCAGTCTCAAGAAAAACGGGAAAAACCCCCTTTTGGTTTTTTTTTTTTTTTTTTCACCTGCCCGATGTAAGTGCGCATGGGGCCTGTTGCCCCTGGGGAAAAGCTTTCAAATGCATGAAACATTTTACGGGGTCCACTTTTTTTCCCTACTAAAAAAGGAAAAGGGTTCATTAGTTTGACCCCAAAAAAAAGCCATTTGTGGATGATTCCTAAGTAACCTTAGCGGGTAGCCCCATCCCCATGTCCTTTAATAGGGGCTTTAAAGTTGGGGGCCGAAAATTGGGGAAAAAACCGGGAACTTTTTGCCCCCACTGGAGGTTTTGGAAGAATTTGGGGAGGGGGGCGTTTTTTTTCAAAGATCGAAACGGGACCTGCGGGCACATGGGGGATGAATGGCTTTTTTCCGGGTTTTTAGTTTTCCCGGGGCCCAAAAATTTTTGGAACCCCTTTGGTTTTTACAGGGGGGAACCGTCTCGCTGTGCCAGTGTCGTGCCTGTCCAAGTTCTCACTTTATTTTCAGCCATGTTTGAGACGCTGATGTCATTCAAAAAGTTTGCTGTAATTAACAATACCATTATTTCTAATGGTGCGCACACAAAGTCTTTGATTGCCACGGCACCGTTACCATGGTTATTTGGACAAGTGGTGGGGTCGTTCCGGGTATTTATATTCATTTGCGTGTATTTTGGGCTGGGGACCGGGTGGTGCAGCTGCGCCCAATTCCACACAAAGTGGGACGTATGAAGGAAAGGTGTGCGGTGACGTGTCTAAGCACGGTTTCATGCATCAGATTTTTTGGTGCGCCCCAAGTTACATAATTTCTCCCTACCGCCAACGTTTAGTATGGAAGCTGCGCACTCTGTCATACATGAGGCTTCAGGCCAACACCACAGTAAGGATGCAGGGGGTCTGATGTCTTTAGCTTTCACAACCCAAATCCATCTGTGAGAGATATTAGAGTTCTCGTTTACAAATAGTGACTGAATGTTATTCTTCTGTTGAAAAGTATTTGCCCCCAGCTTTCTTCTGCTTTCATGTCCTAGTTAAATGTCTGAGATCATCAGAGTCATTTTAATATTCAATAGAGACAACCTGAATAAATACTAAATGTAGTTTTAAAATGTTGATTTAATTTACTAAAAGATTAATCACTGTGATTAACCACATATTTTTGGAAAGCTGAGTTCCATTATAGTAGCCAGACACGGTGTGTAGAATAAAAACATGAAGTATACTAAAAGAAAGGTTTAAGACAATCCTGTCTTAATTACCCCCGGTTGATTTGCTGGGTACACGAACAGTAGATGGTATAAACCATTTTAAAACAGCCGTTTTCTTACCAGTTTACCACTGGCACTGTTTAAGTTCTCAGAATCTGTTAATACATTGAATGGATATTGGAAACTTGTTCTTTTTGTGAAATATCAGACATTTCTGTCAGATGCATTGACAAAGCTTCAACCGGTCAGAATAAAAACATACAATCAGAGTAACCCTTTGCTCCTGAATGCTATAATAATCTCTAAGCAACTCCATTCGATTCCAGTACAAGCAGCCCAGCTTTGAAGAAGGCAGATGGTAATCTTAGAAGAAAATATTTTTGTGTTTATTACAAAGTAGGTTACAACACAAACCATGATGTCTTCCTCACATTAACCAAGAATATAAACTGGAGATAGAATTCCAAAATTATTTACTTTTAGATCCCACATATGCAGTGACATCAACACGTTCATGAGTATTTTATGCATGTTTACAGGTATTAAAACAAACACCTAGAAATGTGTCTGAGGACACACAGAAATAGATCCAGTTTTTGTGCTTCTGCTTTTCTTCTTCTACAGGTTTGTAACATGAAAGTAACATGAAACAGGAAAATGCAGAAAAACGTTTTCAGTAAAAAATCCAGCAGAAAGTAAAAAAGCTGATTTTTAGTGTCAGATTTCCTTCCATCCATTTGTCTCTTCATTCACTAATGTCCTTGCCCTCCAACTAGTCTGTGGAAGATTGAGGTGTCAGTCTGACAGAGAGCAGTAGGAGTATCAAACTCTACCACCTTCCCAGCATGCATCACAAGCACACGGTCACAGTCCATGATTGTGTTGATCCTGATGAAACAGACAAATAGCAGCTGATTATGACATATGCATCTCAATCAAACCATAACTTCAGGTTATAAATATATCCCTCATTCTTGGATGAGCATGAGTCAATGTCTTACTATGATGAACATCTTCTTGGTGACCTCATCAGAAGATCAAAAAGATTTCTGCCAGCCCTGATTGGTTGTTTTAAAAGCCCCTCAAAGAAGGGCCACATACAAGAGTCTAAAGCTAGAACTGTATGTGCCAAGGCTAGACCGAGGACATCCAGCTTGTAAAACCAAGTAAACATGTAGGCTGAAGTCTAACAAGGAGTCTCATGAATTGTTTAAAAGATTCAATGCAAAGGAAGGAGATATTGCTACAATAAACCATGCATACTGCCTTTCATCCAATAGACTTTACAACTGGATTTTACATCTGTTCAGCTCTGTTTCCCTCCTAGAAGAAGCCACTAAAGGAGCTGCTACTTCCATTAAATCTAAAGTAGCAAGACATAATCTGTACTTACAACAAGGCTAGCTCAGCAGGACCAGTATGCTGAACTCTTCAAAGGAGTTTCAATGCCCAGGCCCTTGACCCAGTTCACATTCAGGTAGTTTTTGTGATAACAGTAATGTAAAATGTCCTGTGTAATTCAACAAGGATGGGTTTAATCAACAAGATGAGCTCTCTGGTGTTTTGTATACATTGTTACCCAACTACACAGTATGTGTGTATGGCAGCTGACAGATTCAAGAAAGCCTTCAGGAGATTTAACCAGGAAACAGCTTCAGTTTTTTTTAGCTGACTCTAAACTCTATGAAGTTCCACAGTACTTATTTTCTTTTACTTCTCCATACTGCATCTGTTAAGCTGCATCATAAGGCCCAGAGAGCTTGCTGCACCCACAAATCACAAAACTGTGACTCAGGCAAATCTCAGCTTTGCTTAGTGTCCGAATAATTGCACTCAGCTGAAATGGTTCTCTGTGACAAGGCTGGGCATTTATTTGCATATATAGAGGTGATCTGATTACTCAGGGCTGATTTTATTGCCAGCTGTGTATGGTCTTTGTCAGGCTTCTCTACATACATCTGAATCAGCCTCAGTGAATTTTATTACCAGGTCTGAACAGAGCCTCTTTGGAGATAGAGAGCAAGTGTTTGTAGATAGGCAGCTTGTTTTCTATAAGGTGTTATCTGGTTTGGCAATGATACCTTCGACTAACTCAGAATGACAACTGGCAACAAGGACCCAGTGACTGAACTGTGTACCCAGTCTGTTAAGTTTAGCTCTCAGGACTGGCATAATGATGGCTGAGCTTGGGATAAGATCCAACAGGAAGTGCTCTACACAGTGAGATGTGACACCGCTGAGAAGGAGAGAATAAACTATAGCTTCAACTTTATTACCACACTACATAGGGATGTGACATCCTAAAATAGTCTTGACCCAATACTAGACTGGAGGATGGGACTGAAAATTGACTTTTCAAACATTTGTACCACTGAACATCTTACCTGTGGGCTATAGTGAGCACAGTCTTGTCCTGAAACTTCTCTCTAATTGTCTCCTGTAGCAGTTTATCCGTCTTCTGGTCCACGCTGGCTGTGGCTTCATCGATACACAGAACCTTTATGAAGGGGAAAACAGCATTTTGTGCTCAAATGTTCAAATCTGAAGGTCAGGTGATTTGTTACGAGGGTTTACAGTGGAACAGGAACCACTGAAAACCAGGTAATGAATACATTAAAACAAAAGCAACCAAAGCTAAAGTCCATCTAAGCTGAACACAGACAGCATTTAGTTTTGGAAAAATGAAAAAAAAATGTTCAGTGGATAAATATGGAAAACACATGTTTGATTTAATAGCAGGATACCTTGTTTTCATTCTTGGATACTGTGTTGTCTTTTCCTCACAACTTTCCTGCACTTAGATGTTCCTCCCTGTTTGCAAAATATGCTTCAATTCCCCCAAAATCTAAGTTTCTCCTCGGTTATTTAATCCCCATCATAGAAATGTGCTCCTATTTAAAGGACTCTCCTTAACCAGCAACATTCTTTGTGCACTACTGAAACATTCATTAGAAACTCCTGACATACATGCACAAATATGCACACCTCTCACTCTTCTGACCAACACTGCTGAAAAGGCTTTCATTGTGATTAGACTGGGCTGAGATCCTGATTCAGGATAATCCTGATGTTGCTGAACCATCTAATGCAACGTGGCAAGTTTTCATAACTTCCCCTGGTCACACCATTCTGTGAGCTCTCATTGATGAGTCAGAGGGAAAAGAGAGTAAGATTGATGGACTGATAAAAAGAGACAGAACCAGAACCATCAACGAAGAGGCCCAATTTACCTTATTAAACCTGGATCAACTTAAAATCTGGTTACATCATGTTTATCCACCAGAACCTTTTTGTTTTGTTCACAGTGGAAAGTTCCACCAAACTTACATTATTGGGTTTTGCCTCTGTTCACCTGTAATAGACACCAGAACCCAGCTTATTTAACCAGGGTATTTTGTTTTTTTCACAGCTCATGGAATTTAGTTCTAAATCCCAAGAGAGGAATCACAGAGGTTTCCAGACTGCACCACAGAACCAACAGCTTCCCAGCCTCAGAGTCACCTCCTTGGGTTGGACAGAACAGCTGCTGGACCTAAGGCTAATCCTTTCAGCTGAGAGAGATGGCTGAGAGCTGACAGAACCTGGAGTAGAAACCCAAGTGGGTTCAGAATAGAAAATCGTCTGATCCAACAGTAGGCTATCTTTCTTTCCTGTTCTATGGTTGTTTCCTGGTTTAGAACCTGCCACACCTGAAAGGCCTTCTTCCGATCCTCTTTGTTTCTCCTCCCCAGTAAGGCCAGTTGTTTAGATCTCCAAACAGCGAGCAAAAACTTTACGTTTAACAGAGAGACACATTTTGTTAAAGTTAAATATTTATGCAGCCAATGATAATCTGAACATTCATTCTCATTCCCTTCAGCACGTCTCTGACTCCCTGACCATCAGCACCGGCTCCCCCCAAGGCTGTGTTCTCTCTCCTCTGCTCTTCTCCCTGTACACCAACAGCTGCACCTCCAGTCACCAGTCTGTCAAGCTTCTGAAGTTTGCGGACGACACCACTCTGATCGGACTCATCTCTGATGGTGACGAGTCCGCGTACGGATGGGAGGTGGACCATCTGTTGAACTGGTGCAGCCAGAACAACCTTGAGCTCAACGCTCTAAAGACAGCGGAGATGGTTGTGGACTTCAGGCAGAACCCAGTCCCACCTGCCCCATCACCCTCTGTGATTCCACAATTGACACTGTGGAATCTTTCCGCTTCCTGGGAACCATCATCTCCTGGGACTTCAAGTAGGAGCCAAACATCAGCTCCCTCATCAAGAAAGCCCAGCAGAGGATGTTCTTCCTGCGGCAGCTGAAGAAATTCAACCTGCCAAAGACTATGATGGTGCACTTCTACACAGCCATCATTGAGTCCATCCTCACCTCCTCCATCAGCATCTGGTACGCTGCTGCTACAGCCAAGGATAAGGGCAGGCTGCAGCGTGTCATTCGGTCTGCTGAGAAGGTGATTGGCTGCAGTCTACTGTCGCTCCAGGAACTGTACACCTCCAGGACCCTGAAGCGGGCAGGGATGATTCTGGCTGATCCCTCCCACCCCAGTCACAGACTCTTTGAGACTCTCCCCTCTGGCAGGAGGCTGTGGGCCAACCGGACCAAAACCTCATGCCACAAGAACAGTTTTTTCCCATCTGCCACCAGCCTTGTTAACAAAGCCCGGTAACCACCCTGACACTCTCCCTTTCCCCCACACCCCCCCTTTCTTGCTGACATGACACTTGTAACTTGCAACTCTATGCGTTACATTAACGCTCAGCTTGGACTTCTGCTTTACTTGCACTGGCATACTTTTACACTCACTCACTTAAAACTGTGCACATATATTTATATTTATATTGTAGCTATATTTATACTGTTTAATTTGAGTACTGTATTGCGGCGACTATGCCAAAACAAATTCCTTGTATGTCCAAAAACATACTTGGCAATAGAGCTTTTCTGATTCTGAGAATTACCATTAAGGAGATTTCATGTTTGCTTGTTAATGCTAGGTTCTTGTTTCTTCACTGTATTACTGAAATAAATGAATGAGTGTACTACTAAATCAATTCTTGATTCCTTTGGTGTGTAGTTCCAATAGTCAGAGCCAATTGTAAACACAGTGATTCTGAGAATAAATTTCCCTAAATTAAATTATTTAGTTTCCCTTTGGGATTAATAAAGTATTTTTGAATTTAATTTAATTGAAATATATTCCTATATTTGTTTCGTTCCTCTGAGTAACGTGTGCGATTAGGGCTCATTGATTATGCAAAAGAATTACCCTTTAGACACATATTTGATGAAAAATGACACTTTTAGGAAACCAATATATTTTGGTAATGATAATGATTCGATTTTTTAATATATTAATATAACCGTCTGTCATTTATGAGTTATTATTCTGTCCCTACAACTCATTTAGACTTGTTCTGCTTTCATCACTGTTGTAATAGCGCTACAAGCTAATTATTGTAGAGCTGTTGGCAGTGCACTACTATGCACATTGGATTCTGCAGCAATTCTCTTTACAACTGAAAGAACTATACTCAGCCCTCTTTCATTATCCGTTTGTACAGAAAGCCAGTAGCACCTTTTCTCATTATGGTCAGGCTCGCTTCACAAGCAAGGATGAAGAGCAGAAATGGTCAAGAAACTGCAAAATAAACCTTCATCAATGTAACCTCATGCTGTTCATAACTTATAATAGCTGATAGCTTGAGAATTCAGATTCTTTCAGAGGCATGTTCATCATGTTGATTCTAATTCATCTACTACAGCAAGGCTTATACCGATACTGGTGGTGTGGATATATACAGTAGAACATTTAAAAGATCACGATTGTCTTAGTATGAGAAGAATCAAGATCAAACAAACTCATGGAAACAAGTCAGTACAGACGTGTCCCACCTGTGGCGTTATTTAAGTGTCATGATGTTATGTGAATGCCTACATCCTGACAAAGTCTATAGGACACATTGTGAAGGTAACATCACAGGATTGTCATGAGAAGGTGCTTCTGTAGTACGGGTGTGGTGAGGATGCTGAGAGCCTCTAAAGGACATGGAAATTGCAGGGGACAAACCTGGTTGTTTCTCTCTGACCATTCATCAGTCATTGACATAAAGCATAAAAAACAAACCAGATATTTATCAGATGCTCTACGTGTTGCGTTACAGTTCGGTAACATACGTGACACTCACCTTGGCCTGTGTTAACAGAGCTCTGGCTAGACACAACAGCTGTCTCTGTCCTGCAGAGAAGAATTTTCCTCGTTCTCCAACCTCAGCATCCAGGCCCCCTGATATCCATACGCATACACACACATAAATATATATTCACAGAACACACTCAAGCGTTCTGAACTGATCATGCACCAGTTTCAGATACCCAATAGAACTGTGGGGATAGCTGCGTTTTTCAAAAACTGCTTTTTATGCCTAAAACAATTCTTCAAAGGATAGAGTGAACTTTACATCAGGTGTTTATAAACTAAGAGCTATCCGTTCTGCTCATTCCTCTTGCTGTGTCCTTTAATGATCATCATCAGTAACACTCACCCATCCTGCGGACCACAGTGCTCAGGTGACATTGATCCAGCACATCTAGCAACTGCTGGTCCAGGTGTCTCTTACTAGGGTCCAGGTTATCCCTGATGGTCCCACTGAACAGGAAGGGGTCCTGGGGAATAATGGCCAACCTACACCTGCAAAGACCATAAAAAACCACACGGTTGACAATAATGTTCGCTTATAACACAGAGATTTATAAAGATACTGACTGAAAACCATTTATCACAATAGATTTGCTCATTTCTGCATGCCTGTTCACAAATCTCTTCCAATGATTTTAGTCCTACCTTAGCTGAGCTACGCCCACAGTGCTAATATCTAGTCTATCCAGGAGTATCTGCCCCTGGTTGAGCTCCACCATACGAAACAGGGCCAGGAACATGGTGGACTTGCCAGAGCCTGTGCGTCCAACAATGCCAATTTTCTCCCCAGGTTGCACCACCAGGCTCACTCCATCCAGGGCGTTAGGAAGACCTTCTCTGTAGGCCAGTACCACATTGCAGAACTCCAAGGAGCCCTGTTGAGGCCATGCAGCTGGCAGCTGAGGTATCAAAACAATAAAGTGGAATGGAAATTGTGAAGGAGTACTACTAACTAGAGTAACACTGCTGCACATACAGTTAAAATGGAACATTGAAAATATGTTTGTACTGGGAGGATGTTGAGCTGCGTCTGTTCAGAGAAGATGTTCTTGAGGTTTTATGAGATCAAGTCAGACATTAAACAGACAGTAAAACTTGTTCCATAACAAAGCTTTCTAGTTGATATTCCTGCAGCAGCTAGGTCTTACCTGTTCATTGAGTTGCTGTGGTTCAGTTGGCACTTCAGTGGAGTATTCCTCAGTTCGCTCCACACTCACCAGCTGCATTTCAGTCTGTGTGAAGCTGAATATGAGGCCAGACAGCAGTTGTGTGATGGACAGTGCATAAGACAGGGACAAACCCAACAGACCTGAGCAGAACAATAAGGTCAGTCACAAACAGAAGGTCTGAATAGCAGAAGTCAGACTGGTGTACAATTTCCACTTTCAAACACCGTCCCACCTGGATCAACAAAGCTATACTGGTGCTGAATGACTGCTATCACTCCGAGCCCAGTCACCACAGCAACACCAATCAGTTGCAAGCGGATGTCCAGCCACTGCATGGCAGCATTGCTAACAAACAGACAACGTTGGTTCTGTTCCAGACGTTTGGAGTTCTCCTCTCTGAACCTAAAAACAGGGGAAACCATTCCATTTTATTTTCCTGTTTAAAAACCAGTCCTTCAGACAATGCAACCATGGAGGAGAAGCTGTGAGACCAGCTACTGAGGAGGCAGCCAGCTGAAGCCAACCAATTGAGGACACATGGAATGTGGTGTGCTTGGAAAAGCTGTTAGCCGAGGATGCATGCATCCATCCATCCATCCATCCATCCATCCATCCATCCATCCATCCATGCATGCATCCATCCATCCATCCATCCATCCATCCATCGGGTCTGCTGGAGTATCTATATCCTGATGCTGTGGTGAATATCTGAGTAAAAATCCAACGCACTCATGGAATAAATAAGGACTACCACCAACAATTGGCCAGAGCAGCAGTTAGTTACCATGGAAACGTTGCTGATCAAGGAATAACACCGACAGTCACAGCTTTAGTTATCAGAGATTTAGCATGTCTAATTTCCAGTGTCCTACCTGGCAGTGCTACAACTTGCCCTGATGGTTCCCAGCCCAGCAACTGTCTCAGAAAAGTGAGAGTAGATGGGCGACAGGGTCAAGCTGCACAGGCGTTTCAGCTCCCGAGAAGTGTGCCTGTAGAAGTGCTGTGTCTGGTGGTAGAGCAGAGCCAGTGGGAGGAGCGGCACCAACACCCATGGCAGACCATAGCTTATCACCACCAGCATGCCCAGCAGGCCAAAAATATTGGCCAGCAGGATGTTCAGGATGAACGGCAGGCTGTCATCCACACTGTACAAGTCTGAGGAAAAACGGTTGAGTAGGCGACCCAAAGGGGTGATATCAAAGAAGGTCACAGTGGCCTGGACAAGAACACAAAACAGATGTTATTTAATCATTTGTGTCTTCTAGCTTCTCTCAGCATGTTTGTCTTTTTGTTGAAATTTAATTTGAAAATGCTAATGTGAGACTTTTCAAACAGAAGGTTTTAGCTTCATGCTATTAAACCTACTTGTTTTAATGTGCTTTAGTTCCAAGTTTATAAGTAGAAAAAAACAAAACAAAGCATTGATCAGTGGATGTTAATATAAACTGCTGCATATCTGCTGACTATCTGTTGCCCCTTGAAATGTTTCTGATTTTTTCACAATACTGCCATAAACTTCCATGTACTTTAGTGAAATTTCATGTAAAGTGCAACGAAATATAATACATAATGTTCAAAGTCCTTTATAAATAAATATCTAACAAGTGTAGTGTGCCTTTGTCGTCTGACCCCTTATGTTGATAGTTTGTTGAACAACCTTTGGCTGCAATAACAGCTTCAATTTTGGCTCAGTTCTGTTTGCAAAATAGCTCAAGCTCAGTGAGACAGGATGGAAAGCATCTCTTAATATTCATTTTCAAGTCCTGCCACAAATACGTTGTTGCGATTACCTCTGGACTTTGACTGGCCTTAGCTCTGGCTGTATGTCTAGTATTATTGTCCTGCTGCAAGGTGAACCTCCAACCAATTCTCATGTCTTTTGTAGCTTTCAACAGGCTTTCTTCCAGGATTGGCCTGTATTTAGCTGTCGCTCCCCTGTCCATTCTGAAGTGAAGCATCCCCACAGCATGATGCTGCCACCACAATGTTTTTTGCTGGGGAAGGTGTGATAACAATAACGTTTTCTTGCCACTCCCCAGTAAAGGCCAGATTTATTCAGTGCAGGATTACAGGGGGCCTCATGGCTGCTTCTCTGATTTATGGCCTGGCCTGTCAGCTTAGGTTTATCGCCAAGTCTTTGCAGTTGTGTCAAGCTCTTTAGATTTTCAGATGATGGATGGAGCATCTAACCCTTTTTTAAACCACTCCACATCCTTCTCCTTGACCTGTCCACTAGGTTCATTGGTCTTCATGAAGCTGTTTGTTCACTAATGTACTTCAAACCTCTGAGGCTAGAAACATAGATTCATTAAACACATGTAGACCACTACAACACAGTTGTCAGTGAATCATGTTAAATCCCAATAAAGCACCCTGAGGTTTGTGGTTGTAATGGACATATTGTTGAAAAGTTCAAGGGGTGTGAATACTTTTGCCAAGCACCGTAATAAACAAAAGTTTCATACTAGCAGCCATCCAGTCCCCAGCTTGGCCATATGCTGCAGACAGGTGTGTGGGGGGGTGAAAGCTCAGATAACGTACCTTGAGGACCCGGTCCAGAAGTCTGTTGTGGATGGAGAAAGCAGCACAGACAACTCCATAGGCAAAGAGGAAGGCTCGAAGGGCTGTGAACACTGTGTTGGAGGCAGCGATGGAGCCGTAGATAGTCAGGTAAAACCTGACGTCGCTGGTGGTGTTGGTAAGGAAAGCTTCCACAGAGGGAACAGGGCTTCTGGATGGATGGAAGGAAATATGTTCATTCAGAATTACCTCTGTGCTTTAGAACATAAATCTGGGTGTCTGAAGTCAGGACTTTAATACTTTATTTAGTTATTAGTTAATGAATCACACAAAGAAAATCATAACATCATGCTATCATTACTAAGTGTAAAATATACAGTATCGACAAAATTTTACATATTTGTTGTATTTATTTCCCGTATTTATTCTTATTTAAATTTATGGGAGCTTTTTTCTGACTGATTAACTTACATTAGGCCACCAGGTGAGAAAAGCAGCATGTGAGGACGAACAAGATCAGCTGAAGAGGAATCGTTAGCACAACTGGAACTGTTGTTTTTCAGCGATGAAATCCAATGGGAGAGCCACCAATCAGAAACGTTCTTAGAGGCTTCAAATATTACAAACACAAACATAAATATACAGAGCACAGAAACATTAGCTCATGTTAGATAACATCCATAATGTTTTTCTTTTTTCGATGACATAATAAGTCAAAATCTGGTATTTATGTGGAGAGCAGACCTAACAATCTACTCATGGTGTGTTGGACATACAGTTTATCATGAAGGAACTCAAACATTCCAAACAAATTAATATTTTGAGTTCAGCAGTTTTTCTCCCGTTTATCTAATCTGACTTTGGATTTTACTTAGATGAGGATAACAAGTAAAGATGCTTACTTTCAGACTGTCTGCAGGAAAATTTCACCTTTTATTAGGATAGAAAAGTAACCTGATAAAAAAAAAACTCCAATCAGGAAAATTTTGGAATGATGTTCAGCATTGACTTTATTCTAAAAATGTTATTACTTCTATCTAAAAGACAAAAATATTATATTTGGACTAGATTGCTGAAACCAAGATTTATGTATCTATGTGAAAAATATTTCATCCAGCTATGTCAGTTCTTTAAATTAAAATTAAACCCCAACTAAACAACTTCATTTTACAAATTACTGACACTTTATACCTTTAGATTCAAAATTCGGAATGTTAGGTTTTTTTTAAATCAGGCTTCATTATTTACTGTGTTTTAGTCTTAAGTGTCACTGTTCTTTTGCTTCTTTTTTTATTACTGCGTTTTGCTCAGTGTGACACTGTAATGTCAGCTCTGAGCAGCTCCCCTGTCCCTGATAGTTTGCCCACTGTTGTTTTGTGTTTGTTAGTCCCAGCCACTTTTTTTCATAAGCTGTCTGGAACACGTGTTTTCAGTTGGGTTGGTGATCAGCTCACACAACCCGCCTGCCTCCAGATTCAACTGGAATGATAACTATTGACTGCAACACATTTCTGGTGAATAAACCTTGGGAATTGGAACAGCACATCATTTCTGGTCACATAACAATCAATGGCTCTTGCAAACCTTGCATGAGGAGCAGAGACATCAAGATGGAGGCAGCTAGCATTCCACCCACAGCAAACCAGTAGGTTTTATACACTCCCCATGCCAGTCCACCCACTCGCTTCTGCTCTGCGCCCAACGGATCAGGGTCATCATCCACACAAAGATCAGGGAGAGAACCCATCTCGTCCTCATTCTGTTCCTCATCTGCTTTCAATCAAGAGGAGTCAAGAAAAGAAAACAGAAATGAGATTCTTCTAAAGCATTATCAGATGAAAGTAGACACAGTTTGAGTTGCTCTGTTAGAATTGGTGCCATTTCTGTAACTGTTGCTCTAAATGTCTCTAGTTGAGTCAGAAGACGACATGACCAATGACACAGCTAAAGCATTTTTAAGTATTCTATTTTGTAGCCCAATATGCATGTTTACTATGTTCACTATCTTAGTTTTTAATGCCAGAATAACAACTTGACATTATTCTAAGCTTCATCTATCAGAGGTTTATTATGTGGAAGTCTGGTAGAACGTGAGCATACCCTTCTGCTCTGCTTTGTGGTCCTTTTTCCCGAATTTCAGCTCAGACTGTATCAAAGGGAGGATCTCCGCTGGTGTTCCTGTTAAAGCAAAGAGGAACATTGCAGGTACAATAAAACAACAGGTTGCTTGTTTCTTCCTCTATGAAATACATGTCCCTTAGAGTCAGCATGTTGTGCAATACAGCAAAATGTCATAGAGGTAAAGTAAGTTTGATTAAAACAGTGTAATCAGAAGAAATGTACTGTATTTATTCTCTCAGCCCCCACCCTCCTCAGCCAGATGATGGCTGATCCTGAGCCTGCTTCTGTCTGAATTTCTTCCTCATGAAAGGTAGTTGTTCCTTTCCACTGTTGCCCTGTGCTTGCTCAGAATGAGCTACTGAAAGTGAAATGATGCAGTCTCCATGTTTCCTTAGACAATGCTTTACTAATCAGCACTGTATGAGCTACTCAATCAGACCATAGTGTAATTTAACCATTTTTAGCTGGACTGAATTGTTTTAGAATGAACTGAACTCAATGAATTTGTGTTTGAACTGGATTGAATTGGACCTGTTTGCCTTGTAATGATGACTTTTGTTATAAATTGGCACAATATAAATAAGGCTAGACATGTTTATTTATATAGCACTATTCATACAGTAGGTAAGTGAAAGTGATACACAGAAAAAAAGAAGGAATTAAGGTAAAAACAATGGATAGTGAAGCCAAGGAAAGCTCATCTTCCATAAAAAGAAAAAAAAAGAAAACTATAAATTAATAGTTAAACATGATAAAAATTAAGTAATAAACTAATTTTGGGGTTTAGGGGATGGCTGCAGTAAACAAGGTTGTTTGTCCTGATTAAAAGCAGCTAATGGTATCTACACCTCTCAGGTTTTCAGGAAGCTGGTTCCCGAACTGAGAAGCATAGAAACTAAATGTCTCCCCTGGTTTAATTCTGGTCCTGGGAACTTTAAAGGAAACGGGTCTCTGATGACCTGAGGGGTTCACAAACCAGGAGCTAGGGATTTAAGGACAGCTGTGATGTGATCACACAGTGTATAAAACAAAGAGCAAAAACTGAAATTATTCTACTGTGACTCAGGAAGCATCAGTGATAAATTCATTTGCATAACAAGACTACCGACTGGCTGATGATAAAATGTTTACAGCATTTGTATAGTAGTGTAATGACACATCACTGCAGCAAGCTTCGAATAATAAAGCTGGTGATCCAGGGCATGTTCTCCATGTGTCTTCTGCAGTCAGAGAACATGCATGTGACACTAAACAGGCTGTCAGTGAGAAGTTAAACTGTGAAGCATTATCCCTGTGATAAACTACGTAAACTGCCCTACCTGCTGTAACAGGTTTAAAACCTTAGCAAACCTCTTAAATAATAAGTTAAGGTGTCTTAGAACTCAGAAATGACACCTGTAACAACATTACCATCTTTTTCCAGCGATCAGGTCATATGAGTAACTTACAGTCTTTGCTTTA
Organism: Crenichthys baileyi; assembly: GCA_036173005.1. Classification (NCBI taxonomy): domain Eukaryota; kingdom Metazoa; phylum Chordata; class Actinopteri; order Cyprinodontiformes; family Goodeidae; genus Crenichthys; species Crenichthys baileyi. The sequence continues at coordinate 286,720 of JAHHUM010000077.1, read as the reverse complement.
GGATCCTCTTTTTGATTCAACCGTAAAGATAATAGGAACTTTCTCCCCTGACCATGTTTATTGGTTAACTGTATTTATACAGACTCATGTTGCTACCTGTTTTAATTATGGTTCCATTGTCCATGAGGACCACCATGTCAGCTTTGTCCACAAATTCTATTCGGTGGGTGCAGAGGATTCTCGTCTTCCCTCTGAGGAGTTCCAGTATGCATTTCTTCATGAGATGCTCAGCCACATCTGTGTCAACAGCTGCCAGTGGGTCATCCAGCAGGTAGATCTCTTTGTCCTGATGTGGAGGCCAGAAAAAGAGAAGAAGTCTCATGTGACCCATGCTATTGATTACATGCCATAACACATGTTACACATGTGCTTAACATTCTGTCATCAAAACGTTAAACTATTATCATTCATCACATTACAAAAAACTATGATATATTAGTACAGATATACTTATATACTGTATAAGTATAATGTATGGCGCTATAAAACTATAACATGGGTAATACTGGGATTTGGGTGGCTCCTGAGAGCTAACTCACTTTTAGCAGCAGACCTTAGCTGTCTGCAGCTTTGTGGCACAGTGTGCAACTATGATGCATGTTGTGTTCTAATGAAACCAGACTGATTTCTTAAACAATCTGAGCGATTTTAGCTGTTCTATTTTATCTGCCAATCCTCCCTTCACTCCCCACATACATAAACAGCCTTAGCTGTCCATTATTCTTAAACGCATCCTTTTTGTTTTCAAATAGACCATTTCAGCTGCAGTTGTGCAGATGCTAGGACCTAAGCAACTAAGAATTATACTCCAGCTTTTGCAAAGACATTTTGGTCCATGTGCCTGCTATTTCATTTAGTGTCCAACAGGTGAATTTAAAAAGGTACAAATAACCATCTACATAACCATCAAGTCCTACTTCACCTATTTCACCCAATGCCATGTGTCACGGTAGTGACTGTGTTTCAATCTCCCCATCAGTGGTAATAACACAAGGTTCAAATCAGAGAATCCTGATCTGTATCTGAATTAGAGCAGATGGATGAAGTGAACAGACCATGTAAACAGCTCTGGCCAGGGCCAGCCTGGCTTTCTGTCCTCCACTCAGAGTCACTCCGTTTTCTCCCACCTCTGTCTTGTCTCCATTTGGTAAAACCTGCAACAGCACAAGCAGAAACTGAAACCTTGAGATCAGTTCCCGCCCCTTCACCAATAACTACACCCATTTCATACCCAATCATTGCCGTTTCATCACATCCTGCTTCCATTTCGTGCCCATAAAAAAACTATTTTATATTCATGTTGCATATCAGTTTATTTTCCTGAGTATTTAGGCTTTTTTGATGAGTTATGGAGAATATTGCAAAAATCCTTGAAGCTATATACAATTTATTCTTTTATTTTTTTGCATACTTTATATTACATCCTGTTTCCATTAACCATGGTTCTGATCACCTTATAGATCAGATTATCTCAGATTATCCCTAATCAAACAGCAATACAATACAACAATATGAGTAGATTTTAGAAAATGACTAAATAACCAGCATGGATGGTACTAAATGTCAGCTGGAAGGCAGTTTCATTCTGTATCCCAAAAGATCAAGTATAAAGCAACCAGAACCTCAGAAGTACGAAATGGCGAAGGGGCAAAATAAATTAAAATGCTAGTTCAAAAAAATTGCAAGGGACATCTGAGCTCTGTCAGCATATTGGCAGAGTTGGTTTAATACTAATATTCAGCAAGGCATGTATCATATCAAAAAACAAAGTTATGTTAAATAGTCTCTAATATAGAGCATATTCATCAGAAATTCTCTTCCCTTGTAGCTTTGAAGTCATAAATCGAGTTTTTTCACAAAATTCTCTGCATAACAGGCAACATATTTTGTGTCCTCAATGTAAATCGTTATGAAAACATCGTACACTGAGGTCGTCTGAGAGCGCACAGGCCTCAATCACCGCTTGGTAGAGGGCAGCACTGTAATCTTTGCCAAACAGGATGTTGTCTCGAACTGAAGCGTGCTGGATCCAAGGTTCCTGTGAGGCTAAACCAAAGCCAGCCTCTCTGTTTGCAACATAGAGCACACCACTCAGCCTGCACAGAGGGGGGGGGGGTAAAAAAAGCGGTAAAATTAATTCTGCCCCAGCAGACAAAATTAGTTGGAACTGGTAGCATCATCGGTGCATTTGATAAGGACTAAAAGAAGACATACCTGCTGAGTTCTCCAGTGATAGCAGCTAGTAAGGAACTCTTTCCACAGCCAACCTTTCCCACAACAGCCACCAGAGAGCCCTGAGCAAGAAGCATGATGTTACTCACATGGCTGTCTGGATCCCAGAGAAGTGGATAGATTTGACATTTTAAAAATATTTAAAGAGCCAAAAGTGTTACCAAGCTAGTTTATTTTATTTACATTTAGTGTAACACTTTAAACTAATAACGCTCTATTCCATCAAAGCAAGTCATCGTTGGATCCGATTTAAATAGGGCCATTTTCAGCCATTTTATTCACTTTCTGAATCTATAGTTTTTATTCAAAATACTACATGTTTCCATACGATGTGATGAAGTTCTCACTGATTTGATCTTATCTGTGATGTGAAAACAAAACAGTCAAAGTTAAACAACATAGTGCTGCTGTTAGTGTAACTAAGGGGTGTACTTGAAGACTTTTCTGTGTTTTCAATTATTCTGTGTTTTAGTCTGCTGCATGTTTAAACCATATGTTTTGTTGTGGTTTTAGTTAATGTGCTGAACAAGTTCTGCAGGAATGGTGAATAACGAAAAGCCAAGAAGACATTCATTAGTATGAAGCAACTTAATGACTCTACCTTAGTTACATGTAGATTCAGGCTGTGCAGCAGCAGACTTCCTTTCCCAGCTTCATTTTCAGTTTCTCCAACTTCCCTGCCATCAGAACCCTGCCAGGAAAACGTTCCCTGGCTCAACAGGATGGATGTGTGATGGATGTCTTCAGAAGACACTATGGACAGATATTGTATGTTTCAGCAGATTGGAAAAAACACTGATTAGGATAAACATTATGACCACCTCAATAATAGTGTGTCGGGCCCCCTGCTGCTGCTGCCTCTGGCAAATTTGGAAGCCAGGCCACACCTCAAGCTCATTATTGTGCTCCCAAAGCATTTATACCCAAGGAACATTTACATTTCAAACTATTTTTATTCAACCAAGAAGTTTGTTTCTGCTACGATATGAGACGGACATCTCTAAAAAAATAATTGAACAATGTAAAAAGTTATATACTTACATAAAATATGTTTTTATTAACAATGACTCAAAATTGACTCAAAATATGATTTTTACCTTTCTCAATAATCAGTGGAAAACTCTTTATTGCCATCACAGCAATTAAACCCTTTTTCTAATTGCTGACCAGCTTTTTACATGTTTCTAATGGTACTTTGATGATGAGCTCCAAGTCTTTGAGGTTGGAAGGCCTCCTTTCCATCACCCTAATCTTTAGCTCTCTCCACAGCTTCATTCTCAGATTCAAGTAAGGACTCTGGCCGGACCACTGCAAGATGTTAGTGTTACTTTCAGTCAGAAGAAACATGTTGGTAAAAAAAAAAGGTTACTTTAAGCCTAAATCTGCCAAGGTTATGAATGATTCTGGGTGTTAGTGTATGTAGATAAGATAATATAATGTAAGATAATGATTATCTTAAAGATGAGATAATGTAGCCCCATTCACAACAAACAGCAACGCCCCATGTGTTCTGTCACCGTTATTTAAGAACCAACATTAGCTTCTTCAGTTATTTGACCTACAGACTGTTAGATTGGACCATACAGGCAAACCTTTGCTTCCCACACTAATCAGTGATGATGCTGCTTTGCTGCTTAACATTAACTGTGAGGACATCATGGGGCCTAAGATATCCCACCCCATATAGGTGTCATGACGAACAGATGATCAGTGTTGCTTACCTCATCGATCAGTGGTCATAATGTTATGCCAGTTAACTGCATACTAACTAACAGGTTTTTGGATACCAGATGTTAAAATAGGAGCATTGCTTTGTGCGTTCATTTGGTTTATCTTTTATATTTTGGTTCAGAGAACATTCCTCTAAAACTATAACAGAGACAGTAACACAGACCCACATTAGGTATAAAACAGGAGGGCAGCAAGCAAACAGACAACAAAATCAGTAAGATTTACATATTAGCAAGGCAGAGCTGACCTAATTATAAAAGGCACTCTTTCTTTTCATCAAAAGGCAACTAATAATTCACTTATTAATCCTAGACAGCATATAATGGAAAAAAGCAGAATCCCACCCAGGGCATAGTAAGCCTGCAGATCCTGGTTCGTCAGTTTAAAGAAGCGCTGGATTCGCTCCAGGGACACTTTAGCTTCAAGGATGCCATTGAGCACCCAGGGGAAAGCATTGAGAGGAACAATCAACATTCCTACCAGGGCCACTGTGGTGAACACCTGCAAGGGAGAGAAAAACTCAGCTCATTTAATGTCCCAGTGTTAAAATATAGCCTTCCCATTTTTATAGCTTCTATAAGAGAGAGAAAGACGTTCTTAGGAAAGTCTTCTCTAACTTCCAACATTACAAATTGATGGAATAATTTTTTATGTGTGCATACTTTTACTACAGCTACATTTAAAAGGTGTTTTAGGGGCAATGTATCCTGTCATTTCATTTTTATATTCTAAATATTTGCTGTTTTTTAAATAAGGTTTGGATTGCTTTACATTGTTTATATTGTAACTCTAAGTTAATTATATATTTTTTTTACTCTTTTGGTATTGCTGATATGAGCCAAACGGCAACTATGGGAACCGTACCTATAGATATAGTTCTTGTCAACTAATCACACAGACTAATTCAAATGATTACAATTAATTTGTAGTAATTAGTGTGACCACCTCAATAAAACCAGGAATCATGGACACAAGGGTGTGTTAACACAACTCCAAAGAGGAAAGACATCACCTTAGAGAAATAACTGTTTCTGCCCATTAACCAGAGAAGTGTCTGAAGTCCATCATTAAACAGAAGCAAAGCTTATCTACAAGAGGAAAATATTTTAAAACAGCTCCCAGTATTCCAAGGAGTAGATATCCCACCAAGATCTCTCCGAGGTTAGATCTTGCAACTCTTAATTCCATTTGGTAATGGTGATTTCTTCTGTTTGTCAAAATCAAAACACAAATGAAACATGAGAGCCACTGATTAACCATGGTCCTATTTTTATTCAGATGAAAGAAGTTTGTCGTCAGAAACAAGGAGATTGCTTCTGAGGGTTCATTTATCATGAGCAGCTTGATGAACAGCTTCCACTGCGTCCTGCTGCTTCTCTTCACCTAGCAATCCACATGATTTTCTTCACTTTATTTCTGCTCAACATTCTTCAGTGTACATTGTGCTTCAGAGTCATCTAATAATCTGCTAATGGGGATCCATATATCCATATATTTTATTCCAAGTGTAATATATTCCTGCTCTGCAACAAATAAGATATTCAGCCTGTTTGAAGGAGACTCACTGCAGTATGTGACCACAACGGACACAGATGATCCAGATATGCACAAAATGCCTAAGGTTAAAGAGACTGTTGGAAGAATCATACTGACAGATGAAAAATAGTTAAGTAAGAAAGCTATCGAAAGTTAAAAAATAAATTTGCCACCTCAATATTAAAAGTAATAATAATGGATAATGTCCTAATAATGAGCAGCCCTGCTGAGAGTTATTGCTCAGAAATGTTTCCCCCCTTTCTGCCTGGTGCTCTTTCCCCTGCAGCCCCGGTGGAAACCTCTGTGGTTTAAAACCTGACAGGATAATGCCTGGAAAAGATTTCAGGAGTTTATTGGTTATAACCTGCATGAGAGTCACTGTTACTGCTGGGAACTACTCTGTGCCTGACATCAATCAGTTTAATTCAAAACTGTTGGCTCCTGTCACTGACGATTAACTGGCTAAATTAGCCAGACAAAAAAACATAAAATTATGGAAGGCATTCAGAATTTAATAAATTATGTTAAGCGGTCAATATGAGAAAAATGCATACTATTTTAATTAACCTTCATCACTGAACAGTCTACTGTATGATAATGTATAACAACTTTTAAAGACTGCTTTGGTAGATAATCCAGGTTTTTTTCTAGAGCATTTTCATTCTTTTTGTGTTTAATAAATACTGTGTTTGGGTTTTCAGTTCATGTATTTATGTATGAAACTTCTCAAGCTGCTCATCTTCACCAGGGCTGCCTGGCAGACGACATACCGTATGTCAAAGGGAGGTTTATGGAGCTAAATTGGGGCCATAAAGTTTGTTCAAACGAAAAAAATTTCAACCTGAAAAATAAAAGTTTGTTCAAAAGAAAAAAAATTGAGAGATGCACTGCGCACACCTCTCTGCTGGATGCCAGACACAAATGGAGATTTATATATTTATATATATATATATATATATATATATATATATATATATATATATATATATATATATATATATATATATATATATATATATATATATATAAAAAACGGTGGTGAAGTGAACCGCCGTCCCACTAAGCCAGCGGTCAACCGGAGATTTCCCTGGTTGCCCCGTATGCCAGTTTGCCCCAGGCTGTGAAAATACCGGCTCGTTTTGCATCTGGTTTCATACCGTCGCTTAGTCTGGCGGTTCTTTTGCTTGATGTTGAGAGTATGGGAAATTTCCAACACAGACTTAAAATGCTGTGCAAATCTGTCAAGACATTATTTTCTCCTCTGAGATGCGCGCTGTTTATTCACGTAAACTGCTTCTATCGGTGAAGCATGTTGTCTTTCAAAACAATTAACATATATAGAGAATATTGATGATGTATTACTGATAATCGCAGTTCCCACGGTCCCTGAATGCAACAGCTGGGAATATGTTGTTCAGCCGCTGTGTGGAGCTGTCAGTCATGATTCCGCACCCCCGTGATCTGAGGCCCCGCCACCCACGCCAAAACAGGGCCAAAAGTTTGAAGCCGAAAAAAAAAATCTGCAAGTTTGAAAAAAAAAATTGAATCTGAAAAGTAGTTTTGAACTTTTTTTTTTCCAGTGTCACATCTGTTTTTTTTTCAGTTGCAAAACTTTTTTTCCAGCTTTCACATTTTTTGGGGGAGGTTCAAAATAATTTTTCAGGTTCAAATGTTTTTCTTTTGAACAAACTTTTATTTTTGAGGTTCAAATTTTTTTCTTTTGAACAAACTTTTTTTTTTCAGGTTCAAATTTTTTTTCGTTTGAACAAACTTTATGGCCCCAATTTAGCTCCATAGGGGTTCCTGGTTAAATAAAATTCAGAAAATAAAGAAAATACAGGGCATAAGAAAAAGTGACTATGCAAAAGCGTCATAAAATGCGCTGGACAGTCAGCCGAGTAAAGAGTTGCTACCTTGGCTGCAGTCAGCTGGTTTCCGAGCAGCACATATGTGACAAAGGTGAGGACACAGATGACCACAGGCAGAGCGGCCCAGGTGTACACACACATGGCATCCAGGTACTTGAGGTTCTTGAGGTGTGACAGCTCTCGCTCCCGATACCTGGCCACCTTCTGGGTAAAATGAGGCTCCCAGTTGTAGAACTTGATGACACGGATGCCAAAGAGGATCTCTGTCATTAACTTTGGGGGAAAGAAAAGGACTTTTAGGTTTTGCTATTTAATATGAGAATAATAGTCCTAGTATAATTAAGAGTGTGCAAAAAACAAAAAGACACATATCTCACCTTAACACGGTTATCTTTGTACTTCAGCATGTGTTTGTTGTTGCTAAGGATACGAGAGGCGAGGAACTTGTTGAAAGGCACCAGTACCAGCGCCACACAGAGTCCTCCGAGGAAAGCTACACCTACCTGAAGATAGAGCAGGTAGAGGGTGACAGAAAAGCAGAACGGCAGGCTCCAAAGCTCGTGGAAACTGTTGAAGAAGTTAACTACGCGATCAGTGTCTGTGCTCATTAGGTTCACCACCTCTCCCAGCGTAAAGCCGGCCAGGCTGCAGCTGCTGACCTGTAGCGCTTTGCCATAGATGGCTGACACAAGTGAGGCACGTGCTGACAGTGAAATTTTGGAGATATGAAAGACGTAGATGTTCCGGAGAACAGAACTTACAAGGGTTGAGGCACAGAGGCCGAGCACACAAAGAACACCTTTACTGTAAGGGGCCCCCTTTTCCTCAATAAAGTTCACTAGACTGCTGAGTAGCAAGGGACCTGCAAATGTAGATATGTTTACAGTCACCTTCAGCACACCCAGCATGTAGTACCGCAACCCAAATGCCTTGTGCAACACTCTGAGTAATCCAACATCCCCCTCCAGTTCCAACAGTCCCTCCTCATGGTCTGAACCTTTCACACTGCTGACCGGTCTGGGACACTGATCCTGCTGGTTATGTATTCCTGCCCCTCTTCGACATGCTTCCCAACACTGGTGGAAGTATCTCCAAACAACTCTGGTTCGAAGTGTAACGGGAAGGTGATACACATGGTGTGGTTTTTCCAGGTCCCCTTGCTGCCCTCGTCTGAGTAATGGATTCAACCACAGGTAGAAGAGCCGAGACAGACAGCTGCTTCCGTCCTCAGCTACTATCTCACCTGTGTCTGGCTCAGTGCTCTCTGGAAGGAGTGGGGATCCATCCACAGTGTTTATATGCAAGGTGTATTCAGCATCACCGATACAAGGACAAGCAAACGCAAGAAGGTAAACTAGTAACAGAAACGCCCGGGCCGAGGTGAGGACAAACCTGGCAAGTTTAAGAGGTTCTGTAAGGCTTAAATATTCCTTGCTGTTACAGTAGATCTTCAAGGTGAGGACAATGTTGGGCACTAACAGAAGGGTCATAGCAAGCAGCAGAGGAGGTCCTCTGGTTCTCCTAAAACTAGTCCTCAGGAACACTGCTATGGCACTACAGTGGACCAGCCAGGCCAGGATCGCCCAGCTGTCAGCTAAGATGTCCAGATACATGTCCCCCTGCTGGAGGACACCCACCAAGATGGCATCTGCTGTAAAGAGCAGCACAAGCAGCAGTGCGGAGACCAGTCGGACTGTCCAACCACATGGAGCAGCAGTGTGAAGGAGGTTGCTTCTGAAAAACAGAAAAAGGTGAAGTATCAATATTTCTAACTCTGTTTACAGAGAAAATCCTGTATTAATGCCCAGTGCCTGAGTCTGCAGATGAGAAACTTCTATTGGAAAGACTTGATTCTATAGGACTCAGTGAACTGAAATCATTCATCTGACGAAGCTACTTTTAATACATAAAACAGTACAACAGCTCCACTGACTGAAGATCCCTCTGTTCGAACACTAGATGGAAGAAGTAAAGAAATGTCACATCTTATATATGTTAAGGAATCTGGTTGGATGGAAAATTATGCTTTGATGCTGAAATTGCTCATTTGTTAGAAAAACAAAAAGTTAAAGCTAAACTGTTGAAGGGTTTTTAGCTTTGCAGTCAAAAATAAAAAAAACAATACACAATCCTCTTTCTTCCCAGGCTGGACTATGGAGATACCATTACATGCATGCTTCTTTCTTACTGGATTGGACATAGCATATTATGCGGCATTATGCTCTGTAACACATGTAGACTCTTAGGAACATCTTTGGAAGAAGCTTCAAAATATCAGCAATCTTCTGATCCTTCCCTGTCTTCATATTTTCTGTGGTCATATAAAACTGCTCTGAATGATGCGTGTAATTGTTTTACTTAACTTTTTATTGGTGATGAACTGTGTTGGATGTTATTTGGTTTTAAATATTTTTGAAGTATTTAACATTTGCTTGATTTTCTTATTTTGCATTAACTTCTGTAATTGTTTGTTTCTGTATTTTCCAATAACCTGTATATATTTAAAGTCATATTTGCTTGCAATGGTTTTAGATTCTGTTAATGCCATTTTGAACTGGATTCCACAGAAGAAGAGATGCCTTCTCTCAATAAGGCCTCCCTGGCTAAATAAAGGCTTTTTGGATGTTTATTATGTTACATCACAACACATGCAGACATATCATAGAAAGATGAAGTGATATTACCATAAATTTCTTTTGATTGCCCTTGACGTGTGATATCTGTGAAGCAAGTGGCGAGGGATTGCACTTTTCTTCTGCTGTATAGAGAATATACTAACACAGCGCCGCCCCTCCCCCACTTGTTGCTGCTAAGTGCCAGTCAGCTGGCTGAAAGAAGGTAACTACACTTTTCCCCTGCTAACAAGAAAGTCAGATTTGGCCGTTTGAAAATATTTCTGGTTGCAAAAAATATTCAAGGATTCAGGTGCCAAATTAAATGAGAGCCACCTACCAGTCTTACTAAGACTGTACTGTTCTGAAACTACAGTGAGCAAGCTATGCAGACACGCGAGTTAAGCAGCTGACTAAAGGCAGGCTGCCAGCGCAGATACGGACATATTCAATGAATTAGAATATTACTGAAAAGTTTATTTATTTTGGTAACTCAATTCACTAAGTAAAACACACTATATAGAGTATTTACACACAGACAGTTTTAAAGTTTGTATTTCTGTTATTTATGATGATTTCTTGCTTACAGCGTAATGAAAACAGGACATTTAAAATTCGAAAATTACATCAGACCAATAAAAAAAAACATTTATAATGCACAAATGTGGGCTTAATGAAAAATATGTTTATACCTGCTAAATGATTCTTATTTTAGAAAGGTACCTTTAATCCAACAAACGAGCCTCATCGGAGAACATATTGTAATTTATTGAATCTGACTGTAGACTGACTAATTAACCCCCAAACATCAGCTTGTTTTACTTTGCTTGTTGTACAGCAAAAAAGGATCATAGGCACAACAAACACTTGAAAACTACTACTAAATTAATAAATAATAAATGTTAAAGACAACATTATTACCAGTACTATTTCTTATTATTGCAACAGCAGTGGAAATAAAAGCTTTTTTTTATTATTTTTAATGAAAACAATGCAACTGTGTTATACTGTGTTAAAACTTTTTTGTCTAAATACGTCATACTGTGAAACTGGAACTTTTTACTCAACTTTATCATACTATGAGAACTTTATATTTGCCTGTGTCTGCTAATAACTCATTCATTCAAATCATGAGTTAAAAATCAAATACATTGTAAATATTCAAGGAAGTGCACACCGGGTAATCAAAACTGGGAAGCACTGACCTATCTCATTACCTACCTAGCCATGCCAAGATAGCAGGCACTGAAAACCGCCATCCCAGCATGAGGCATGGCTCCGAGAACAAGCTGGTTAAAGCAGGGACTGACGTGTCCATCCTGCCACAGAGGAAAAGGATTGTCCTCGGGTGTGTGGCAGAGGCCCGAGACCAGCTCAGAGAGCCACGGGTCACTCATCCTGTCCTTCTATCAGACTTCCGCCATTCTAAAAAATAAATGTGGAAAGACAAAACATTTATTTCTGATTTGAATGATAAGGGATAGAACAGCTAAAAGAGAGAAATAAGGCTGCTGTTTATTCATTTGTAGCCAACATTTTGAAAAGTGCTCCGGAAAAAAAGTGTTTATCTTTAAAGGTTAATGTTTAAAAGTACATACAGCTGCGGCTCATTAAATTACAATATCACTCAAAGTTAAATTTAGTAATTCAATTTCAAAAGCAAAACTTATTCTTTATAGAGTCATCACACACGGAGCGACATATATCAACCATTTATTTTGACGATTAAAGCAAACAGCTGATGAAAACACTAAATTCAGTTTCTCAGATGATTAGAGTATCAGACAAGAGCAATAAAATAGGCATTTTAAAACAGACATTTTATGGCACAATCATGGGGAAGACTGTCGACTTGATAGTTGTTGACTAAACTATCGCATGGAAAATTTGATGGAAGGAAAAAGTGTGGTTGAAGAAGGTGAAGTACTAGGGATAACCACATACTTGAGGGGAATGTGAAGAACAGCTCTCGAGAGTTTGGGGGAGATTTAGGAGTGTGCACTGCAGGTGGAGACAGCCTCAAGAGCCACCACACAAGGACGTACCCAGGACGTGAGCTACAACTGTCACGTTACTCGTGTTTAACCACTCCTGAACCAGAGACAACGTCAGAAGCTGGAGGAAGAGAGTCGCAGCATCCAAGCTGCTCCAAGACTCCAGTGTGAAGTTTGTACAGTCAGTGATGATTTAGGGATGTGTGGTGGTGAACTGAAGTAGTATATGTAGTAGTATGAAGAAGTATATTCAGGTATCTATTAGTTGTTCCTTTCTAAACTTTTTTCTTTTACTGTTTTTTTTTTTTGTAACAGCAGCATTTGAGTTTGTGGGGCTTTTATTGCAGTGCCTTGTGGCCCCTGCCATACAATACAATGGCCAAAAAAGACTGCAATGTTTTTTTTAAAGACTTAATCTTTACTTTCTAATAAAATTAAAGACAAGTGGGCTTTCCCTAACACCTCAGCAGAGCCACAGGCTAATCGCCTTCCTGCACTAATGCAGTAGCTCAAGCAGAAGGAGCCCTGACCAAATGGTAAATTAGAAAATACTGTACAGTACATAGACTTTCTGTTCAGTATTTGACATTTTTCTTTTAATTTACACTTTATTGGTTTGATTTAATAATCACATTTTCTTCTGGGTTTTTATTACCTTTAGTCCATAATAATCTAAATTAACACAAACCTTTAAATAATGTTATTTTATGTGTAATCAATCTATATAATGACTTTCAATTAATAAATTGGATGAGCGTTTAAACGATATTCTAATTTATTAAAATGCACCTACGAATTCATAAATAATGCTAATTTAACTGAGCTCCGTTTTTTTTTATCATTTTTAATTCTGTAAACTCTCTTTTACGAGTCCTTATGTAAATATTTTGACATTGTTTGTTAAATGGATAATGAACATTTCTAAAGACACGGTACAGCGTAAAGGTTTCCTCTCTGACAAATATGGTAATAGCATTTAACTTAATGACGTTGGAAACATTGAAAACTGAATTTCAGATTTAGCACTCTCATGGCAGTTATGTATATAAAGCAAGTGGCCAAAAAGCCGAAAGTTGTGTTAATATAACGTCCAAAACAGACCAGACGGTAACAATTTTAAACAAGAAGCATTACAAACTATTATGTAAAGAAGAGCTAGCTGCATTACTTAGCTAGGCAGACATCGAACTATTTGACTTATTTAGGTTAGCCCATCGTCAACCAAACAACAACTAGCGCAAAATAAATCTAAAACAGCCCCACTGATAAAGACTAAATCAGTGGAGAAGTCTTTGCATATAACCGGTGTTGTAGTTCAACCTGTAGTTGTGGTAAACTGCGACTTCATCCGGGTAGCGTCGGTGGTGGCTGGGTTGCTGCTTTACAAACCCTCTCTGCTGGTGGACACTGCGGACATTATAAATCTTTTAAATCTATATAGAAACCACTGACTGTCAATAAAGGACCAGGACTGTTTGTAAACAGGAAGAGAGCACATATAGCTGCCCTCGTTATTGCCGTTTTGGTTCTGTAGCAATGCAACGTCTATATTTACTTTTGTCCTTCTGTTTGTATTTAACATGTTTGCTGCTTAGATGTTTTACTTATTTGGAATGACACAGGCTACGCGTTATTTAAAATTGTTCAATAAAGCAAGGTAAAAGCAATAAGCCAATTTACCAAAGCGTCCGATAAAAAATAGTGACGTAAGATCCACTGTTTGGTTTCAAGTAGAGGTCTCTGCAGACGAAGTGGGCGTTTCTCAATCAGGGCGTTTCTCAACCACCAATTCTGGACGAAGGAACAGGAAGTTATTTTTTTTATTGACGTTTGCCATTCGAGTTTATTTTCTACTTGTGATCTTCGACAACCCCCTTTTTTAACATCGAATCTGTTTGCATAAAATAAAATAAGAAAATAAACAAACAGGTCTCTCTACGGACTTGTTCTATTTTTTCCTAATTTCATTCAGTACTTTATTTATTTGTTTATTTTCATAAAGTTGATCTTTTAATAATCAACGGTATTGATTTTTCAGAGATATTGTGAGGGCTAAAAGTACATATTGGGACAAAATGATTGATACCCTGCTATTATTTTCTAAAATAATATCCATTTGGGGTATGAAATAATGTGAAACTCACAAAAGTAGTTTGAAACAAATCAAAATGAAGACATAAAAACGTATCATTTAAAAAAAATCATTGTAATGAGAGTAGCTTATAGACAAGGGATGGTACCCATGACTTCAAATTTTTTTGTTCAACCTTTTGAAACAGTCACCTCTGATAAGTCATTAGTCGTTTTCAATTAAAATTCAAAAATACTTTATTAATCCCAAAGGGTAACAAAATGTTGTTGTAGCTCATATTATGAAGGTTTCTTCAAAGAGCCGTTGTAGATGCTGATGGCTGTGGGCAGGAAGGATCTCCTGTAGAGGTCTGTCTTACAGCATATCTGAAGAAGCCTCTGACTGAAGACACTCTGTTGTTGTAGGGCAGTCTCATGAAGAGGATGCTCAGGGTTCTCCATAATGTTCTTCATTTTATGAAGAATCCTTCTTTGCACAATGATCTCCAGAGGTTCCAGAGGAGTCCCCAGAACAGAGCCAGCTTTCTTTATTAGCTTGTTGAGCTTTTTTAAGTCCCTGACTCTGATGCTGCTTACCCAGCAGATGAAAGCAGAAGAGATCACACTCTCCCCAACAGACTTATAGAAGATCTGCAGCATCTTGCTGCAAACATGAGATTTCAGCAGCTGGAGCAGGTATTTTGGCTCACATCTCATTAGTAAACTGGTCTGGCTTTCCCATGTTTGACAGGTCACTTCTTCCCACTCCATGTTTCAGCTAAAACATGAGAGTAAGTTTAGTTTTAGCTTTTTTTTTGGGTTATTATCTTATGGAGGACTTATGACCTTTGACTGAGACCGGGCAGCCCCACTTTGCTTTATATGCCATGATCTTTTTTTGCACCCTTCACAGATTCAACCCAACCTGTGCCAGAACTCCAAAAAACCCTATAAAAACAGAAGTGAATCTTCTCATGTTCAACAACATATCAGTTCTTTCTTGGAAAGCTTCATTTGAACAAAGAGCTGGTGTAACTTGCCAGAAGATCCAGTGTTGTCTCACTTGTCCATATGATGATGTCTCAGCTCAGGAACCGCACCATCAGCATGAATATGAATATGAATGAAAAAGCCTCCCCACCTAACTACACACACAACTCTGATTTTAACATTAGTCTACGATCTAATGGAAACAGGATGTGAATCTGTCTACATTTCTAGATTAGTGTGTAGTTGTCAAATACAAATATATATATTCACAAACAATCTGAATTTTCTTAAAAAGCTGTAAATTATGCTGTTTTGTTTTCATTGATTGCTCACGCAATTTTTTTTTGGTGTCAGTCCTATTATTCTTTCACTAACATAAAACTATTTACTGCAGAAAAATGCATTCCAATGAGCCTCTTGTAAATTTTGATAACTGTGCATAAACAATGTAAAAAACTTAATGTGAATCTGTTTTGTTCATTAATAAAAAATGTTTTTCACACGGATGCACTTACTTCATAATGTACTTAGCTTTATGTCAGGGTTAAGGCAGATTATCTTTCAGATATACAGGGGTTGGACAATGAAACTGAAACATCTGTCATTTTAGTGTGGGAGGTTTCATGGCTAAATTGGACCAGCCTGGTAGCAAGTCTTCATTGATTGCACATTGCACAGTAAGAGCAGAGTGTGAAGGTTCAATTAGCAGGGTAAGAGCACAGTTTTGCTCAAAAATATTGAAATGCACACAACATTATTGGTGACATACCAGAGTTCAAAGGGGAAAAAATTTTGGTGCACGTCTTGCTGGCGCATCTGTGACCAAGACAGCAAGTCTTTGTGATGTTAAGAGTATCCGGGGAATGTCAGCATACCACCAAGAAGGAAAAAACCACATTCAACAGAATTAAATTGGGGTGCAAGAGGAAGCTGTCTGAAAGGGGTGTTCGGGTGCTAACCCGGATTGTATCCCAAAAAAATAAAACCACGGCTGCCCAAATCACGGCAGAATTAAATGTGCACCTCAAAATCTCCTGTTTCCCCCAAACTGTCCGTCAGGAGCTTCCACAGGGTCAATATACACGGCCGGGCGCTATAGCCAAACCTTTGGTCACTCATAGCCAATGCCAAACGTCGGTTTCAATGGTGGAAGGAGCGCAAATCTTTGGGGTGTGGACAATGTGAAACATGTATTGTTCTCTGATGAGTCCACCTTTTCTGTTTTCCCCCCCATCCGGGGGAGTTCCCCGGGTGGAGAAGCCCCAAAGAAGCGTACCCCCCAGACTGTTGCATGCCCAGAGTGAAGCATGGTGGTGGATCAGTGATGGTTTGGGGTGCCATATCATGGCATTCCCTTGGCCCCAAACTTGTGCTAGATGGGTGCATCATTGCCAAGGACTACGAACCATTCTTGAGGATCATGTCTCCCAAAGGTTCAAAAATTGTATCCTGAAGGCCGGGTGCCGTGTATCAGGATGACAATGCACCAATACACACAGCAAAACTGGTGAAAAGATTAGGTTTGATGAACATGAAAGTGAAGTTGAACATCTCCCATGGCCTGCCCCAGTCACCAGATCTAAATATTATTGAGCCCCTTTGGGGTGTTTTGGAGGAGCGAGTCAGGAAACGTTTTTTCCCCAATCACGTAGTGACCTGGCCACTATCCTGCAAGAAAGGGAATGGCTTAAAAACCCTCTGACCCCTGTGCAGGACTTGTATATGTCATTCCCAAGACGAATTGACGCTGCATTGCCGCAAAAGGAGGCCCTACACCATACTAATAAATTATTGTGGTCTAAAACCAGGTGTTTCAGTTTCATTGTCCAACGCCTGTATCTTCTAACAGTAATAATGACCATGCAGAACTGCCTCTTAATGTTCCAAAAATAAACGTAGTGATAAAGCTATTTGCTCTACACTGAAAAACTGTTGTATATTTTACACAAAGTCTAGAAATCGTCACATTTCGACTCACTGACAGCCCACATCAAAGGCAGCAATAAGATAAAACATGAGGTTAAAGATGTTCTTTATTTTACATCAAAAAATGTACAGGCATCACTTGGTGGTGGTGTTCTTAAGTATTGAACTTTTGAAGTCTTCACAGCATCTATTACAAAAAAAAACACAACATCATAGTATCAATAGGGTGTTACTTCATGTGATGGAGAAAATTACAGTAGGAATCTGGAAAACTAACCCTGCATCCATGGCGCAGAAGTGGCTGCAGTACCCCGGAGTACTGGGTTTTAAATAAAAGCCTCTCAGCTGTCCTCGTTTTCCATTGGCCCTGTAACCTGCACCACAATCTTTAAATTACGTAACACCACAAGTTAAGCAGTTTGATCAGAATCAGAAAAACTTTATGGCCAAGTATGTTTTTGGACATACAAGGAATTTGTTTTGGTGTAGTCGGTGCAATACAATACTCAAAAATTTATTAGATATGGCTTCCGGTACTCAGCCTGAAATTCTTTAGAGAATTTCTTCCAGTCAACGACACCTTCAATTGTAAAAATAAATTATTAAAATCACCAAACACAACATTTTACAAAGAAGCACTTGCATAAGGACAAGGCCTTTCCCTTTCCCAATGTATTCAACATGCAGTGCAAAAGTCCTTTGTGACAGAAAATTTCTATTAACGCCTGATGTTTAAAATGTAACTATAAATGAAGTAGTTTGTGGATCCATGTAAAACAATTTAACTTTAACAGTTTTTCTTTTTAACTATAAATAACTTTAAACTAGCATAACTAGTCTTTTTATTTTATTTTTTTCACTCTTCGACTCTATATATACCTCCGTGAAAAACAGAGCACATAAAGCCAACCAATCACTGTTCGTGATCACGGAACGCCTACAGGTTGAGAAACGCCCACTTTTAGTCGGCAGAGAACCCTGTCTCGGAAAAAGCGGTGTCCGAGGACCACATAAACCTCGTTCCCTGCGCCGCTCCCAGACCGGAGCTCACGTCCGCAGCTGTGGGCGTAAAAACGGCGGCATGGCCCTTTAAAACTGCGCATTTTACGTGACATTTTTAACTTACGCGTTTAAAAGTGGCGCAGGTATGGAATGCCAACAGTACCATATTTTCCATCAATGAGTTGTTTTCTATACACATCATTCTGAGAACGTTTTTCCTTTGTTGAACCAGATAGCTTGAGCTCAGTCCGATTGGATGGAGACTGTCTGTCAACATCTAATTTCAAGTTTCATTTATATTTCAACTTGGCTTTAGGTCTGGACTTTGACTGAGCCTTTCTAACAAGAATATGCTTTGACCCAAACCATTCTGTTCCAGCTCTGTGTTTATGGTTGTGCTGCTGCAAGGTGAACCTCCGCTCCAGTTCAAGTGTCTTTCACAGGCATTGTATTAAGCTTCATCCACCTTACCTTTGTTGTAGAAAAATTTGTTTTTACCAAGACAGAGACCGATGATTGTAACTCAGAGTCAGCTTTATTATAATCTTGCAAGAGAGAAGGATATTTTACCGCATTAGAGATGCGTTCAGTGGTGCTGCCAAATCGTTCTGACTAGACAAAGCAAAGGTTCTCCTTATAAGCTACAACAGTTTTCAAGGTAACTCTCATGAGACCCAGAGAGACCAGGTCCCAGACATAATCTTAACAGTGTGGCATACATATTATCTCACACAGGTGCAAGGAGAAGGCTGAGAAACCATTACTCTAAGACCATATAAGAGAAGAATGGAACAACACTGAGGGGTTCTAATACTTTTGTCAGTTCCTGTAGAGTATCAAGGAGCAAATCAAGCAAGGCACTAAAATTTCCACAACAATCCACCCTCTTCGATAATAATGAAACTAGTTTCATATGTTATCGAACACTGCAGAAAACAATAAAAGAAATTTTACTGAATGACAATGAAGGAAAGTATAAGAAAATTTAATTATAAAAGTGAATTGATTAATAATAAAAATTAACAATAAAATTAGTAATAAAAATGAATAAAAATATGTTTAATAATAATAAAAACGAATAACAATGTATGAATTGGTAGGAAGAAATTAGTAATAAAACTGATTACTAAAAACCACAAATTAAAACTTCCATCTGTCAGATG